>JAULBM010007172.1:0-11804 GCA_032357055.1 Geukensia granosissima
GTTGGCCATGGTCTTGTCTGTCTTCCGACTTAACGATTTCTGTCTGCCCCTTTGGTATCTTCGAATTCCTTTTCATGATACTCTTGTTTTTACTTCAGTAACAAAATTGGTAGGTAATCTACTTGACTACATTTTCTGCCGGAAAGTCTTTGTAAGCAGTATAAAAGATATCTCTATATTCCTGTTCGAAACGGCACATCATTTTCGTGATTATCAGTATTCGGTCATTGATCTTGTATGTTGAAAACATTAATTAACATGACCTTTGTTTCCTAGGTCGAATCATGTTAAATGTCAATTGTTTATAATCATTGATCTTCTATATACAGTATTAAATTTTATGATATTAATGTATGAATGTGTCATACATTTCGAAATATCAAAACAGTACAATGTGAAAAAAACCCGTTCTTGCCTGATGTCACGCAATCATTGTTTTAAGAATTGGCTTATGAGTTGTGTACTCTCTTGAATTGTTAACGTGGGATATTTTTAAGAATAATTTAACAAACAAAACCATTTATATTAATTTACCCTGTCTAACTTCAGAAATGATGTTTACAAAGTTTTAAAAGAAGTGTGAATTTTGTTCTGCTGTACACGTATCTGAAGACCTCTCATCGACAGCATTAAAAGTATTTTACAGGAATTTCAACATCCAAAATTGCATACCAAGAACCTCAATCTACAAATATGGAACTTGGGAGCAAAAATTTTCATTGGACAAGACGTCATTTATGAGGACGCTAATATTGCGCAATGCGTATAAAGAGGACGGAAGTTGAATTTCTGAATCGGTCCATTCGAAGCCTGTACTCTTATTTCAGGGATAAAATTTAAATAAATATTACAAATTCTGTAAAACAAATATGTTTTAAATTTTATATCAGGAAAGTCTAACAACTGGGCTAGTGAATACCCTCCCTCAAAAACGTCTGGTCCACCAGCAATGACATCAACCAGTGGTTTCAAGAACACAGTTTGGTAAAAGAAAGTAAAATAATAGAAGAACGTCTAATGAGCAAGGCTTTACATTGCGGCTATTCTAAAATTGCTTCATCACATACACTCTTACAAATGGTCTTAATGAAAATAGGTTTGCATGCTTTTAGTAAGTACACTCCTTATAATTCTCAACCTTAGTCATGGATTTGCATCGAACCTAAAACTGTGGCTATATAAATATCTTTCGTTCCAATTAAACAAAAACTTAAGCATCAAACTAAACAATTAGGAATACCTTCAAAATACTTATGACTCATTTACTGACTAAAGCTAACTCATCAAACAAAATTCTTTGTATCATTGTATGAAACAATCACAAAAAACGTGTCAGGATCACAAAAAACGTGTCAGGATCACAAAAACAAGCCAAACTATTGAGCTTGTTTGTTTATTAATTATATTTAGCCTCTTATTGGATTTCATGCTATTAATTTCGTTTATGTCAATAGCTGCAAAGCCATCAATTTTGAAACGTATTTTAAATCTGTATAATTTATAGACGATGGAGTCTTTGGGTAGAATCAAAAACAAAAATTAAATGCGCACGGAGTCCGCCTTGTTAGCTCATTATTGACCTCATTGATTGGAATATTTTTGAGTTTCAATTCAGTGTAGTGGAATAAGACTTCCGATTGTTCCTTTGTTACTCTTGACGTTTCTCTAATCCACTACCTATCCTAAATCACAAAGCAAGATCTAACAAATATGTCAAAGAATCTTTGCTTTGAAGTGTAATATTATACCTCTTTATTCATTTAGTTTTTTAATCAGCAAATTCTTTTATTTTGAGACATTTTAATCAAAAAGACAAAAACAAGTATAAAATTGTCATATCCAATATTTTTTTATAAACCACGCAAAACAATTAATTGACAGGGTTTTTCAGGTAAAATTTATTTCTGGCGTATTACTCTTATATATGTCACGATATCATAAAGGCAACAAACTCAACATTGCTTTTTTGAGGTTGAAACAAAGGTTTACAGAATCTTTCCAGAGGAAGTAATTTTGGGCTTTTTTCATCAACGAGGGCCTTCTTTGTTGTAAATAGGGGAAATATACATGTAATACGTAAATACTTCCAAAAAGTTAAATAAGACCCACAGGTCTTGAAGATACCTCTTAAGGTCATGGGAGCAGGCGAAACACGTCTTTCCTGGAAATAAATCCCAAATACTTATTTACTTTTTTCTGTTGATATTTTGTTACATTCTGCAATTTACCACTTAATTTTGTTTTATTCAGACAAATTTAAATGATAGGAAAAGAAACAGAAAACTAGATGAATTGCACATGGCATGTTCATCGACGACATAAATGAATGGAAGTAAACAAAATGTGAACGTGGTATTATTACTGCAATTAAAACTTGCATAAAATCTACTTTGTGCCGCGTTGTTCTGTATTTTAAACACAACATATGATTTTTTAATCATTGATAAGTTTAAAAAACAACTACATTCACATGTCAGTTATGCGCATACATAATGAAATCTAGCTTTTGTCAACGAGGATTGGTTTTCCACTGTGATCTAGAAGCACTATTTCCAGTAATACAAATGTCTGAAGACGAAAAAGTCACAATAAAATAATTTTATTTACAGTCAACCAAGTTACCCTAATGATTCAAGGAAATAAATGGAAAATCATATTTCCAAAATAGTAATTTATAAAATTTCATATTGTTATATTGATGTTTCGCTTATTGGCTATTATGTCATGTAACTATAAATTCTAAAAATTTACATGGGGTTCTATATTTCCCCCCTAGCGTTTCTGATCGAGATTATCCAAATAAGCGCCTAACAGCTAAACACCCATTTCAATGTGACTTATGATTATTTATCATAATCTTGTGTAAGATGAGGATCGTATCTTTCTGGGAAATATTTGGAAATATTTTGTATTATTTCTATCAGATATGATATAATTTATGACTTATGATGCTTAGCTGCATTAAGGTGGCGGAGAATAGAAAATCCTCATATTATTTCTCCAAAAAGCGCCAATCCATTAGGGAACAACAGAATTCTTAGACTTTACCATTGCCTGGTCTGAAAATCTTTAGGCTTTTTAGAAAAACCAACAGAACACGCTTCAGTTACAGTTAAACAGTGGCTTCAAACCAGTTTGTATATCGCTTTTTCTGAAAATTTTGTGGCTTTTTGGGAAAACCAGTAGGGCACACTTCAGTTAAACAGTGCCTTCAGAAAATACTCCCAGTTTGTATATCACCAAATGATTGATTGTTTGATCGTTGCTTAACGTCCAGCAACAAATATTTCATGCATATTCAAGACGAATGTATATAAATGAATGAAGATGATTTATGTACCCTGCTTTGTACTAAACAGACACGCTGATTTAGATTTTTGACGTGCTAGATCACGAAAGCAACATTCCACAGGAAAACATGACACAATACCCAAAAACATTATTTTGAATCTTGGTCGCCCAGTCTTTGCTCTTACTTCTTAATGCTGCGTGTTATTGGTTTGACCCGGTCGAGGATCGAACCCACCATCTTTCGCACTCGAGGCGACCATGCTAACCATTACAACACCGAGGCGGTGTATTCCTTGAATGAAATTAGTAGTAAAGATATGGGTTTTTTTTTGTTTAAATTTATATAATTTTGGTAATATTGAAACGCAACTCTATCTAAAATTTCAGGTTTAGTAAAGATAATTTTGATAAAACTTGAATCAACTGCTTTCGTGCATTGAGAAAATTTATTTATTAGTATTTCCTTTTAAGGCGAGTTCAAAAGGGCGTTTTGCCTTTATATATAAATTAAGCAATTGAAATAATGATATCCCATGGAAAGATAAAAGTCATCAATCAGAAAATGTTTCTATCGCCATCACGATTTTTTTCACCAGAATGAGATATGCATTGCACACATAACAATCGATATCTTCCCACTGTCGTGACTTCAAATTATTCCTATATCATTTGTGACTGACATCGATTGCGACTAAACAACGGCTTTGACTATGACTTTAGAGCAGCAGGAATTATTTACCCTTCTAGAGAATTTTAACATATCCTTGTTTTTGTAGGGTCGATTATTCCCGCTTAAGTTTTCAGCGTAGAGTTGTGTGTGATATTTGTGTTTCATTTTGTTTTGTTGGTCGTGGTCTTGTCTGTCTTCTGAATTTATGATTTCTGTCTTCCTCTTTGGTATCTTTTAGTTCTTTTTACGGTAAGAAAATTACATTTATGTTTACAAAAAAGAGCCAAACAACTTATTGTATTTTATTTTAGACTTACATAAGAACAATGCTTTTGATGATCAAAATGAGCTACTTGATGATAATCGAGTGCGTAGGGTTTATCGTTAGACCAGGTCATGTCTGGGTTGGTCTGATACACAATTCATATGTAATTATTGAAGATCGTTAAGGTATAATTATCTGACCTAGTTTGTGTAGATTGATTAGTTTCTTGTATTATCTTTTTCACATAAATGTGTTCTTGTCAAATTACATAAGGGCTGGTTTGAAAACACAATTCCGATCGTTCCCACATATTAATTAAAAATCGTTAAAAAAAAACCAGTTACCCTAACGTGGCATGTTGTAATCAACATTCTTTTTAATCTTATGTAATACGCCAGATATTTGCTCTTTATATTATAGACTAAAAAGTAATTTCTTTGTTTTCTACAGTAATTATCTAATATTAAACCTTTCTTTGAGACATTTGCCAGCAATTGTTAAACTAAAAACGGATGTAAAGAAGAAAACTTTTTACATTTTGTCTTCAATTTTACCAATTGTCAGATATCAGCTAAGCAATGATAACTTTAATACTGGAGTCCTTTAAAAGGGTTATCTAAAACAAAACAGACATTTTGGTGCTACAGGTATCTTCGACTTATGGATGTTGGGTTTTGGACAGTAACAGATTCTACCAGTTATCAGTAATTTTCTTATGAATTGTACAATATGTTATAGTTGTATATAGTATATGATATATCATAATTAATAAAATAAACGATTATAAAAAGAAACCAATCTGATACTGAAGTTCAATTGAATTACATATCTAACCAAAAATTGAGGTTGATAAGGGCGACTTTTTAATATCAAGTAAACTTTTACTTTAAGAATTCGTATCAACAATGAACCGCGCTAAATCGGTGTTTGTAATTTGACTATATTCTGAACTACCTTGAAATGGAAAAAAGCTTAAATTCTACTGTCATTTGATGGGTGGTTGTCTCATGGACAATCATGGCACATCTCCTATTTTTATATTACAAACTATTCATCCATCGAAATACTGATGCTGAAACAAACACCTTACGGGTTGAATACTTTTGAATGCAATCAGGTGAATTAAGTATGGTTTTAATAGTGTTTATAACATTTAAAGCCGATAACTGTTGAGAAATGATACGCAGATCATTCTCTGGAAGAGAACATATAGTATCGCACATTAAAAAAATGCATATCTGGTTTCGTATAACTTGTTTGATAATCAGAAAAAAATATACTAACTAGGGTATCATAAAAAAATGATATTCATTTTTTCATATACTTTCTGTAAGCCAAGGAAGTCTGGTTAAATATCACATTTAACATGAATTTTAATATTCGTCAAATATCCCTTCAAGTAATTATTATAGTTTTCAGTGTAGTGTTGTTTGTTCTATGTTTGTCTTTCGTTTCATTTTGTTGGCAATGGTCTTGTCTGTCTTCCGACTTAACGATTTCTGTTGTGGTTGAAATTACTTATTCAGCCAAACCAATGTAGAATGGGCTATACACCCTGACTAAGAAACTGAGAGGAAAGCATTTAGGCACCTTTCGAAGGAAATAGTACCTTACAAGAATTACATTAACTGAGGTGATTTGATTAAATTATTCCTATTTATATTATATTATAAATAATAATACCAGATATGAAATGAAAACAAATTAATAACCCCAAAATATTATTACAGACCCTTTGAATATAACCGCTTATCTGATCTGGACTTTAGCGTGGAAAAGCTTCCTTGTTTATGGATATTGACGTCACGTTTTAATATTTGTGAAAGCGTAATTTGAAGGGGAAGTAAACCAGTTTCCACCTTATACATGCAACTGAGCGTATTGAAATCATGATATTGATATGAGCGAGGAAAGGTTAAGCATGCGCTGTAATGTTATGATATTATAATAGTCTGTTTGTATAAGTTGCCGTTAACGGATTGCCTTTATTGTCAATTTTTGTCCGTTATCGAATGCATTAGGGAAACTTGTACTGTTTGAATTAATGCGTTTTGGATGGCTGTCTCAAAATAATCAAAAAAAATAATATATCTTTTTTACTATAATAAAGCTTTGTTCCCAATGACGTATTAAGATGCGTTTGGATAAAGTTTTTTGTATCAGATATCACCTGTTGTGTTAATTGACGCATCACTTCTTGTTTCTGGAGCAACTCGTAGGGATACTGTTTAAACGACTGGCTCATATACAACCTTTAGTAATGTTGCGAAGACTAAGACATAACTCTGCACTCTAGACGTATAACAATATCCAGAGTTTGGATTCATATGGTTTGTCCAATTAAAGAGAAGTGAATTACAAATATAATGAAAATCGCCGATTAAAATAAAAAATAAAATGACATTTGCATTCTATTGTTCAGCGTTTTTCTAACATCTAACTTTTTTCTGCATGAATATAACTTTACCTTGAACTAGATAAGGTTTAAACTCGTTTACGTCTTGTGACACATAATATTATTTGTTAACGGATGATACTATTTTTGAAAGTGGTATAATGGGATCTATTTTGATACGGTACTTGACACGAAGCGATCAGTTTGATCAGTTAATTTAAACTATTGTTATAGTGACATATGATAGATTTGCACTAACCTCAGCAAGGAAATACGATATTTTTGTCTTCTCTTACATTTTCAATTGCTGCATTGAAATAAACTCTTTTGAAAATGGTTGACAGAATTTCAAACAAAAATACATGTTATACAAGTATTATGTTATCTAATATCTCATGTTTATAATATAAGTTCAAAATGATAATATTATCCCCAAACTAACGATATCTCCTTTATTTTTTTTTTCTTTTGGTTTGAAAATTTACATGTCGCAGCTTTTGTTTGCACATAAAATAAGTTTGAACATTTGAATCGTGCCATATTTCAATCCCAAGTTTGTAATGTTGAATTGTTTTACTGTCAGATGAACTTGATTTTTTAAGTAGAATAGAAGCATTGATGATGTTATTGCTTTATGATAAGGTTGACAAATGACAATTCATATGATCCCACTGTCCTGACTGCACATATTAGCCTATACAGGTATTAATTGGTTATTTATTGTGACTTAATACCGGCTTAGTCTAAGTGACACGACGGGTGGGACAGGTGGAGCAGGAGTTGCTTACCCTTCCAGAGAACCTGAAATCGCCATATATGTGTAGGGTTCTTGGTCTGCCCTCCGACTTTAGGATTTCTGTCTACCCAAATAGTATCCTTTTTTTAAAGTGGTTGTAACTTTATCTAAGCTAACAACTTACTGATAAATGTCTTTTGACTCTTTGTCTTGTTTACCTTTGCTTTGTTTGTTTTCTAAATAAACGATTTTGCCCTTTTGTATCTTCGAATTCTGTCAACATACATTTGTATTTTGTTTATTCACCGATTATTTTAATTATTTGTAAATGGAAAACAACAATATCTACATATATGTTGCAATCTAATCATAAATTTAGCAGCATCAATAACAAAGGGAATTATAGGACGCATTTTTTAAAGATTTATTAATAAAATATTACATGTATAAATACGACTGATTGATATCTTGCTTAACGTCAAACCGCAAATATTTCCCGCATATTCAGGACAAGACCATATTTATGAATGATGGTAAAAGAATCATGATTTGTACTAGACGGACACACTCATGCCGGACCCATTATAGCTCACGACAGTTACAGTGTACAAGAAGACATGCCTCTTGACCCAGACTCATTATTCTGACTCTGGGACGACCAGGCTATAATCTTACTCCTTTATGCTGCGTGCTTAGCGGAGAAGCAGCAAATATCAATTTAACTGTCTTTAGTTTGTTTCGGTCGTGGATTGAACTAAAGACCTGCCAAACCTATGGAGAGTACTCTTGCCATAACACCAACAAGACGTTCTCTTAAATAAGAGTTCTATGAAATCAATATATTTCAATTTAATAATGTTATGAAATAAAATGATGTATGATTAGTTATATTTGGAAAGTTGACGCTTGATATACTTAGTAGAGAAAATAGTTGTGATATGAGTGTCCACCAAAAACGTATAAATAATAGACATCTACACGATGCAATAAGGCCAGAAAAAATAAACCCATATCAACACCCTTTAAGGCAAGCTGTAAAAGGTCCCAAAATATTATGTGATCATATTCAAATGTAATTATTATCGTCCAAATAAGTATGCAATGTTAAACAAGTAACACTTATACATAACAACAGGTGTCTGGCGTAGGACAGGCACATAAAGTATGTGGCGGTGATTTTCTTTAAAAAATAGTACATCATCCGTGAATGTCACCTAAAATACCCTGACAACAGCCTGAATAACATATAATATTTGACTCGAATGCATATTAATTTTACAAACGTCCAATGGACCGTTTCAGAAATGCGACGGAATTCTGGGAACGTCATTGTTCTGGTTGGATTTCATTGGCCAAGACGTCATTTACGAGGACGCTGAGTTTGCGCAATGCGTTTTACGAGGACGGAAGTTGAATTTCTGAATCGGTCCATTGGAATATTAAATCCGAGCTCCCATTCTGTCAAGAAGGTGGAATATAACCCTAATAGACTAGTTAATATGTAGGTTAACATTTTTAAACTGATTTAGG
Source organism: Geukensia granosissima (assembly GCA_032357055.1). NCBI lineage: Eukaryota > Metazoa > Mollusca > Bivalvia > Mytilida > Mytilidae > Geukensia > Geukensia granosissima. The sequence goes on from JAULBM010007172.1 coordinate 8,888, forward strand.
AAGGGCTTTGAATAAAACCGATTATATAAATTTTTAGAATGGATAATTTTACAGAGAAAGTTCTTTAACAAAAATATATCTTAACTGGCAAGATCAATGATATGAAATGAATCGGATACTTTTGTTCTGATTTGCTTTCATATGACAAAACGTCATTTTTGGAAGACGTAATTTACGGTTATTGTTGACCGATTTATTGTGAAAAATATACAAACTTACTTTATCTGTGTATCTTGGTTTAAAAATAATTACCATTAATTTTTCGTATTTATGTAATTTATTTAAATATGAAGGAAAAACTTTTTTATTCGAAAATTTGGAACGAGAAAACCGTCCATGAAGTTACATTCAAGTGTATAAATTGCAGATATAGTAATTTTTATTTCGCATCAACGAAGAATCACCTCTATTCTGTAATACATTTAACATTTGTCAACAAGGATCATTATAGTGCATAGTGAATAATACTGTAATTCCAAATGATTGATATATTTTTTATATTTGCGCAAGATATGGATTTATTATTTTCGGATTGTCTGTGGTCGATGTCACGCTCAACTGTCAAACACTCTTATTTTCTATCCCACAGTCGACGACTCTTGTCTTTGAATAAGTCCAGAAATCTAAATTTTAAAGGGAATTACGACTGAAATGACGATATGTTTGTCGATAACAACGTAATTAGATACAACACAATCCCTGGATATTGCACCGTAGACATAATTTTAGCTAATAACAATCTTATCAAAATAATTACATTTCTACTTAAGATCTTGTTAACCTGTGGACGTGATATATTGCACACACTTAACAAATCTGCTGCAAAAATGTAAAGGAATAGATAACTAACAGGACAGAGGAAAAATCAAGTAGCGAGATTTCGGGTTATTTGTATATCTTTTTACTTCGCAATGTCATATTTGTAAATGGATCTTTTATTCGGAGATAGTATGACTAACAAAAAAAATTCATTGTGCAATTCAGCAGATAAACAGACCATCCACACAAGGAATAACTCCCGCCAAAATATCAATTTGGCTGAAATGAGTAGCGTATATTGCTCTTTTGCAGATGCACGCCCCTAAATGTCGTTTTAACATCTACACTTTAAATAGGTTATTGTGCAAATATTGATAATTTTCCCCTCTTCCAATATGAACTGTAAACGCAAACTTGTCCATTGTAACATTTTTTCTCGAGAAAGTCCAAATTACTCATACAACATTATAAAATATCTTTCTTTCTGTTTGAAAGTTTATTTGAATAAGATGCATTATAACCTTTATAAGACAATTTGTCATTATAACTTTTGTTTACGTTTTATCTTTTACCTTGTTTTTAATTTGTCCTTTCCCTTTGAATGTCGCACCTTTGATCTTTCGCATGGGTATTCTACACTGGAATTCATACAGAGCCTTCTGCAGAGATAAGAAAAAAAGTTGGCTAACTCTTTTGGTTTCACGTTCCGCTATATATATGATGTCCTTTCACTGAAAAACTCCAAATTTGATGGCTATGATGACGGCATCTGTCCCATTGAACTTGAAATCAAAGATACTACAGAAACAGAAAGTTCTGTTCATACGTAGATTTACCCCTGGAAACTGACAGTAAGCGCGTATTAAAAACAACACTTTACGACAAGAGAAATGACTTTGATTTTCCCATTGCAAACTTTCCGTTCATGTCTAGCAACATTCTAGCCGCACCTGCATACAGAGTGCATATTTCTCAGTTGATACCCTACCCCAAGGTTTGTGCTTCCTATCCGAATATTATTGATAGAGGGTTGTAGCTGACAAGAAAGCTACTGAGCAAAGAGTTTCTCAAGAAAAGATAAGAGTTATGGTTCCTGAAAGTTTTAGTCGACATCATGATTTGGTTGACCGGTTTCACAAATGAAAAAGATTTCTTCCCACTTTCCTGTCTATAAATAGGTTTCTATACCGGCTATGACTAACATCGATTGTGACTATACACCGACTTTATCTGCTGAGTAACACTTCAGGTGCCACTAGTGGAGCAGGAGTTGCATTCTCTTACGAAGCTCCTGAACTCAACCGTAAGAAAACTACAAAGATATTTTAAGTTGCCTAAAACAATGGACACAACTCCACATCTTAGGCAAGCTGTAAAAGGCCAAAAAAATGTGATAATATTAAAATGTAATAATATCGGCCAAATAAGCAACACGTATACGTAACAACACGGAAATACACTGAATAATAGGTTTCTGGCTTGGGACAGGTATAGGTATGTGGCGGCAATTTTCTACCGCCAAAATGACAACCAAAAGTGTAAAATGATTAAATTGAAGCTGAAGCTAGATCTAATCCCTTCCTTTTCGACTTAGGAAATATAATCCTTCAGACATGAATGTCACATTATATACCTGTCAACAACCTTAATTTAACAAATTTTATAAGTTTTACTCCCGTTTTGAATATTAAATGCTACTTCCCGTGCTGTCGATAAACGTGGACTACACCCGCTCGTGTAAATATGTGGGTTGACATGTTTTATGCGACTCTGAAAGGACTTTGAATAAAAATAAGATGAATTGAAACTTCAGTTAAAAATAAGATCATGAATGGATCGGCGTCTTTCCGGTATTTATACCATATTCTTTTTTTTAAACAATTTATGAATAAATTATTTTACAATGAGAGTCATATTAAAAAGATATATTAACTGGCAGTATAAATATAATGAAATGAAAATGCATCGGAAAACGGTTAACGCCTTTGTTCTGGTTTGATTTCATAGGACAAAACATCATTTTGGGTCGACGTAAATTACGGTAATTTTCTTCACCGATTGTGGAAAATGTTCAAAATATTTTTATCTTTGTATATAAATAATATAAACTGAAAATGGATCAGATATCGGTTGATACCTTTTTTTTTATTTTTTTTTT
>JAULBM010007183.1:0-11804 GCA_032357055.1 Geukensia granosissima
CAACCAAGATGGCTGCCTCAGCTTAACTGTGGTTCATATTGAACTCTAAAATATTTTCTTTTAAAAATCTTTTGTCTTTAACAACTTGCTCTATTGGATCCAAAGTTAAATCGAATGGTTTCAATGTCAACTTTTTCTTGGCAACTGTATACCAGGTGAGTGAATACAGGTTCCTAGGAGCCTCTTGTTTGTGAAATGAAGGTTCTTACACATTTACCTCATATCTTTTCATTTTATAACAACACAATAAACACACATATAATAATCAGGCAAACTATTGTGATGATATATTGAAAAATCTATTTAAGATATAACTGAAATTCGGTTGCATAATTTTATATATGAAACGAAATCATCAATGGGTGGAATTGTTTTTTGTTTTTTTTATGACCAATTCTTTTTTTTAATGAAATTTCGGTTTATCCGACATAAAGTTAAAGTACCCCAAAATTGGCCAATCAGGTATAAGGATTTATTGCAACAATATTTGAATCATGTGATATTGCCTTCCCGTCTTTGTTTCCCGCACAAATTTGAATCCTTCATTTTCATTTCAAATTATATTCTATTTCGCCATAAATACCAAACAGGAAGAAATATACGGGTAGAAATTGTCAATATGGAATACTCTCTTCCAATATAGATTTTGTTCAATAAAATTTATTGCTATACTCAATTCTTAAATCTTTATAGCATACATAACTATAAAAAGAGAGTTTCATTCGTTGTTTCTTTGGGAGTCTCATTTTATTTCAGATTAGATCAACCATATGTTCGACACCAGAATATTAAATTTAAAGCTAGTACATAAAGATTAACCTATCAATGCAGAAAACGCACACTTTTATCTTCTCTTAATATAAAGAAAAAATGTCATTTTCCAGTAATCCCCTGAGACATTACAAAAGAATTATCTTGTCACAATGTCATCGACTTTTTTTCCGGAATACATGCACTTAACATACTGCTGTTTAAGTACAATGTTTGTTGTTGAAGTATTAGTGTGTTCAAATATGAGGGAATTTTGTGGACGATGCAGATTTTGCAGTATTTGTTAATTTATTTATGTTAATTTATTTATGTCACAGTAACATTAATGTACACCATACGAGATTTGCCTCGACTTAATACAAATAAATATGGAGAATATAGGTATGCTTTATATACAGTTCAATGAGTAACATCTCTCATCAGTAGCATTAGAACGAAATGTAGGAAGTTCAAGATAGAAACATAGCAAAGAAGCACTCAAATCCAAACAAATCGAAATGGGAAGACACCGGCAGAGGCATCGACGCAGTGGTTACCACGGAGAATTTTTAAAGTCCTTATATACTGATAGCTAAGCTAAGAAATATGTCATGTCGTATATCATCGAAATTCTCAGTTTTCGCCTGAACTTACCATGCAGAAACAATTGCAGTTTCATCGGAACAACAAAAAAACCATTACCTTACTATGTTAAATTGTTGAACTTGAAGCTGACATACTTTCATGGATAAATATTTCGATTCAGCGTTTCGAAAATTCAATTATTTCTAAAACTTTCATCATTCATTTGCCATAAAACCCTATATCGGGCACATTTGATCATGTGTTGTTACCCTAGACCATCGAATGATTGCAACCAAAAAATGAATCCGATTTACGAAGTCGAATAAAAAATTAACATCTGTAAGGAAATGTAAAATAATTTTTTAACTAAGCTGCGGCAAAAATCCAAATGTCAAGGATACATCCCCCTTTTCCTATAATATGATATATTAATTGTGAAACTTTTGATAGAGTTTCAGTTTTCTTGTGGCAAATGTGGTTTGGTCTACAATAGTTATTAAGAAACATCTTTCAGCTAAGCATCTGTTTCTGCGGTCATATGTTTGCTAATTTGGTATAGGCATAAAAATGAAAAGATATGTTGTAAATGTCAGAGAGACTGCACTTCAACCACGAGAAATGCAGGTAATTTACAAATATAGATGTCTACACAAGGCCTTCAACAAGGGTGGAATATCACTCCCTGTGCAAAGCTTTAAATCGCCCAAATGAATAATCATGTATGCGTAACATAATACTGCTCTTACCTGACTTTTATCATAATTAAACATTTAACACAAACACAAACTTATGGACAACACTCCTTAAGTGGAACAGGCATATGAGAGATGTGGTTGGATTCAACTTGTTTACTGGGTATTCCGAGTGGTCAAAGGAAAAAAAAGGAAAAACTAAAGAAGCATTCGAAGAACCATAAAAATTAAACAGAAAGTCACCCAATCTGGCTAGAGAGTATCTTAATTACAATAAATATACTTAACACAAATACATGCAAAAAGAAGATATATCTCTTATTAATGATCCCAGTTACTAATAGCAAGCTCAGGATGAGATCATTTATAATAGAACAACAATCCTCTCAACATGTTATCTAGTCTTCTTGTAATTCAACAACGACCTTAAGTAAAATAAGTTAGAGCAATCTTTTTGACTTTTCCAGGAATGTTATTATTCTAACATCATGGTAGTCTAAAGTAATACTGCGAAAACATTCAACCACCTTAAATAATTATCAGAAGAATATTTTGTTCTAGCTGGGATCTCATTAGAAAGTATAAAGTATCTGTACTTGGTTGATAAATCGTTTCGGTTTAGTTATTACGATTAATAAATGAATACTGGGGAAAAGCTTTTTTATGGCTGCAGCACAAAAAGTCATTTCCTGTCACAATCGGAAGTTAATGGTCTATCCAAATACCTACAACAGCAGTTAATAAATTTGGTATTCTTTGATCCTAGATTTATTCCAAACAAATATGAAAACATATGTTTCGGTGTTAACAAATAAGTGTTTCTGTATTTCTTTTAAGAAGACATTTAGATAAAAGAGCAAAATAAATCTGTCAATTCGGTACTATACAGCTGGTGTACGCTGTGAATTATATGCTTTTTACACCTGAAATTGGCTATAATTGTTATGATTATTTGTACGATTTTATTGGAATGAAAATATTATTGCAGTTATAATGAGTATTAATAAATTTAATTTTATATAAGATTTGGAAGAATGCGTTATCTCAACACATCTACTACCCAATGTGCGATACGTTCAAACTACAGATTGAAGTCAGATAGGTAAATTTATTGTCAGTTCTCAATATGAACTATTAATACATGGATAACGCAGAAGTCCGCATCACATCTAACTAAGATTTTCATAAATTGAAAAATATATCATGCAACAGGAATAGAACTTTCATGACTCCAATTAAAGCGTTAATGTAAATGATATGCAAATATCCAAAAAAAATAAATATAAAAAAGCCACAATTGAAACGACGAAAAAAAAAATTAAGAAAGAATAAATCCGTTCTTAAACCGGTTGTGAGTAACATCGATTTTGACAAAACACCGGCTTTGTCTACTGAGTTTCATTTTGTTTGCCATGGTTTTGTCTGTCTTACGACTAAACGATTTTTTGTCTGCCCTTTTGGTATCTTTTTATATCGGGCATGACTTGAAAAAAGTCTACATCGAATCTTTTCCAGAAACCATGCAAATTATTAAAATAAGTTCAATGATAATTTTTTAATTAATTGATTTGTCTTACTTCTGTAGTTGTACGCAATTTATTGAAAAAAGTGAACATCGTAGGTTTTTCTAAATCACGAAGCTATGACAAATATTTAATATCAGGTCGAGGAATGCTTTCGAATATTTGTGTAAGTTGCAATTTAGTGCCAACAAAAGTGTTCCAAAGGACTAAATACGATAGAAGTTTTAGTAAGGTAATACAGGCGATGTACTTTTGAATACTGGGCAGCGGAGTTGTCTCCAGGACTCGACCTACAAAGCGGACCAAGCGCGAACAAGAGTTGTGGATAGAGGTGGTTCTTTCATTGGAGGGTTGACAGGTTATAATACGGAAAGCCTTGCCTTTGACCATAGTGGATGACGTGTTTTGTGAGTGTCACGATCTTTGCACGTTTAAGACCTTTTCTGTAGTTTGCCAAAAAGAGAAGGCTAATGCCGCAACAAAAAGCTAAAATTTTCGTCCCTAACCATCAGTGGCCCTGTTGTGTCTTATGTCACACCCTTTTCGATATTGATAATTGTTGAAATTGTTCTTGACCTGAAATATTTGCCACTGGACGATAAGCAACCAGCAATCAAACAATCAATACTTTTGAATATTGTGTGATGAAATTGTGATTTTTACATGAATCCTTAATGTTAATTCAGATGGAGCGAAGGAAAACCGAAGGGCCAGTGAAAAACTGAAAGTAGACAGACACGACAATTAAAAGAACACAAACAAGAAGGAATATGATATCACATATATTTAACTGAAAAGAATTATGAAAATTCGGACCCCACAAAAAACTTTTGGTGAACTTAATTCGGGTCATGTTAGTCGTCAAAACTTTTCATTTCTTGAAAAAAGCTTTTTTTTATAAAAATTGCGCTATAAATCATGCACGAAATTTAAGATACAATGTACATATGCATGTTTAAGACAGTTTTGAAACATTGAGCGCACGCAAGTCCAAGCATCGTTTTTTTTTACATTTTGTGCAGTTTGAAAAATATGTAATATAAACATTGATGTTGTTCTCGAATGCGTCTTCTGGTTTCTGAACCAAAAGGTTCACTAACTACCATTAAGAGTCATCAATATAAGAAGTAGGAAAATAACCAACAAGTTTAATTTTTAATCGACTTTTATTTTTCAAATAAAACGGGGCCGATTTGAGTAGTGACTGAACTAAGTCCTTTGTTAAAAAAGCCGCACAATCGTTCTTCGACATGCAATTTTTGAAAATATTTAGATTTTAAGTCGTTAACTCCAAGAGTTTAAATAGTCAAGAGATGTCTTTTTCGAATGAATTTTTCTTCTTCTACGATTACAGTTATATTTGAATATTTAAAGCACGAAAACCTTGAGAGGAACCCTTATCGTACCTTACTGACATACATACTTTATGAACTTTTCTTTTATCGACTTGATCATTAAAAAATACTGATAGCTAATGAAGAATAACAGAAAAATATATCCCTCGTCAATTCCTAAGAGTATCTGTATCGGTAATGCGGTAAACGTATGAAGCGGCTACGATAACATAACGATACTATAACTAAAAAGTTTACATGTAGGATAATTTGAGCAAATCATATCCAGTGTAAAATTTAACATAATAAATAGGATACGTCCCCGTCAAGATGACTTAAAAAAGTTCTTTTTTCACATATTTTCGTGAAAAACAATAGTGTTGTATAGTGAATGTGCGTATTTATCATTCTTTCAATTGTAAAAAGAATTGTTGAACAACAGATTTATTTGATGGAAAAAATATATTTCAATGAATTAATTCTTTTAGATTAAGAAAAAATATATTACTGTAATTAAAGTATAAAATTCAATAAACATATTCTTAGTTTTTCTTCACTCATATGGAAACTTGGGAAATTTTGTCGTTTTCCATTATACCAATTTTTGCTCGCAGTATCTGTAAATTTTGGTAAATGTAAAATAATTTGATGGAGTTTATATCTATTGACATATATTTATGAGAGAAAAAAGATGGGCCGTATCAGAAATGCAAGAATTTAGACGTCGTCGGAACATAATTTTTTTCACAAAAAATCAACAATTTTCACATGGGTACAGGAGAAACAACGACACCCGTGATACTTTGAACACCAAATTTTATTGCCGGTAAGATAGTTAAATCTAATTCTAAATTTCCTTATCAGATTTTGTTAATGCTTTAAGTAATTATAGCCAAAAAATGAGAGACACAGTTCAAACGTTCTATAATAAATTCCAACCTGAAAGCTACAGATTCTGAACGTCACTATGTTCTGTAATCTAGTTTTATGTTTTAATTTACTCGTTTTGCATTGTAAATTGTATGAAACAATATTTATTTACTTTAAATGTCTGGCGATGTAGATCTTTGTCCATGAATGAAGGCCTTATTGGAATCTTTAGATGTCTGTAATTTGTACTTTTCGAATTTATGGCTGTTTAATAGACAACAAAATCATTTATTTTTTATATTCAATATTATCCAGTGTTGAAGGATCTAAAGTTGTGTTGACACTTTAACCAAGAGAAAGCTTAATTTCTCTTAAACTATACAAAGAGATGAACATACTCTGCCAGTGTTAAAAATGTCTGTAAAATAAAACTCAAAATTTGGACTTTCATCCATCTGGCCTTAAGCGTACCTGGTTTGTTCTCGCCACGATATGGCTGAATATTGCCGACGTGGCGTTAAACAGTAATTAATCAGTCAATCATCCAAGAATACCTGTTTATTTAGAAAATCGCCTTGTATCCAACTGAATTCAATGACTTGGAATAATTTTTCAGCTGAACAGATATCATGTCCAACAGGAAATAGTGGAGTTTTCATACCTAAACTATTCCATAGGAAAAAAGTAGTTTTCATCAATTTTGGCATCTTTTTTAGGCTTTGCCTTGTAATTTGATTTTAAAGCAATATAAATTTCGACCTTTTGATCCCAAGCTTACCTAATGAACGTTTATTTAGAAAAGCGCTCTGTATGGAAAAAACTCATATTTTGGAGAATATTTCCAATATGCTTAAATTTATTTTGAAACGTGACAAAACAAAGGCTTTAGGTAAAGATAGATATTGATAAAAATATGCATTGATAAGTTAAGTGTATAGTTATGAAGCTTTTCTATTACTTTGTATCAAAAGTAAAACAGAACATCGTATGGGACAAAGCTTTATGATCGACAAAATTATTTTCATTCAAAACATAACGCATTTTTAGGTCTGGTCGCTCCCTTGTTCAATTGATAACATTTCATGCTTTATGTGCTAGCTCTTTGCGATATCAAGAAATATCAATCTGATGATGTTCCGCTTTTAATCATGGCGCATAAAATTAAAGACTAAAATGTGAACCTAATTGGTAGATTATTGATACTGCCCATTTATACGTCAAAAGCGTTAGCAAGACGTTGAACGATGTCGCGCGATGTCCCGCGAAAATCGCCGAATGTTTATTCTTAACGGGGTTTGTTCATACTTTTAATCTCAGCAAAAATCGCGCGACATCGTGCGGTAGTCGCGCCATGTTCGCGCGACGAAGTTTAAATGGGCCTTTACATTTGAATATCATTACAATTTGTGTTAACGGCTTTTTACAACTTTTCCTATGGTGTGGATATTTTTCGATTATTGAAAGCTTAAGGTCAATCGGTAGATACTGTTAGTTTTTGTATGGTTGTCACATAGGAAATCATTACATTACTTCCAGTTTCATTGGAGTATTGAGCGTTTAAATAGAGTAAATAAAGCCTGTTTGTTCTTTTTTACCTAAGGGAAACTAAGAATGACTTAATAAAGGAGAGACCTGCAACTGAAAAACAACCTATTATTATACAATTCATCAGTGTGCAGATATTTATAAATAACTAGCAATTTACATGCAGGCTGTTACATTAAGATGAAGGCTAGCAATCGTTCAAAACTGTTCAGTCCTTGAAAAAACAGAAGTGAACATCTTATCATGCACATAGTTTACAAACAAAAGGCACAAGGACTGTCGACGCACATTTGCATATTCGCAGAAAAAACCAACACGACAGACCAACATAAACATCAAATCTCACAAAACAAATTACCAACTACAAAATCAGCATAAAATTAAAAAATACCAAAGGGCCGAAGAAGATAGTAAAAATAAAAAAATACCAATTTTGAATAAATATTTGCTATTTGTACATTTCAAGGAGTTACCTCTCATCTGTAGCAGTAGTTAAGTCAGATGACAGAAAGGACAATTACTAGCAGAACGACGATAACAACTACACAAAACACTAAATCTTGATTAAAACCAACGCAATGAAAACTAGATTGAGCCCAGGTGCTCCGCAACACCAAGAAGCTTCTAATCTGCAAGTGTAATCCATCATGTTGCTCAGTCATAATCGGTGGTTTGGGTTTGTTTTTTTTTAACTAGGATAGAATAAAGCATTTCAAATACAATCTAAAAATGTTGAATAAATATAGAGAATTTTGTTATGCTAAATGTGTATTTCAAGGAAGAAATAACCTCTCACCAGTAGCATAAGAACCAAAAATAAAGGAATTCCAAGATCTAAACATAGCAAAAGCAGAACTCAAATTAAAAATCGAAAAGGGAAGCCGAATCCGACGGCAAGGAGACCACTATGGCAATAGTTTTCGAGTCCTTTCAGTTTTTTCAGTGCTTGAGAATTTTAACGAAGGCAGCAAATCTCTGTAAACATTGTTTGATGAATTTCAAGTCAGATAAATTTAACATATGGGCTTGTGAATACCTTCAGGGTCAACCAGGAGAGGCCACCCCTGTGGTTTTAAAATATCAATTTGTTGAATAAATATGGAGAATTTGTTTATGTACATTTTAAGAAGTAACCTCTCAGTAGCATTAGAACTAAAACATAGGGAAGTAGAAGGTCCAAACATAGCAAAAGAAGCAGTCAAATAAAAAAAAACGAAATGGAAAGCAAATCCGACGGCAGGGCTATCATTTAAGTGGGATACTTTTCGAGGCCTCTCCGTAGAATTTTAACAAATGCAGCAAATGTTAAGTAAGACAAAAACCGTATTTATTAAACATTTGGAATTAAAATTTCTTTCTGTAAAAATGGAGTTACGAACATAAAATATATTTAAAGGAAAAAATATGAAAGTTACTTACATTATTTTCAGGGAAACATACAAATCCAATTAATAACTAACCATTTAACAGGAGATATCGTTTTTATCAAACAATTTACAGCATTATCGATATATGTCAAAACATCAAAGGAATCTGTTTAATGATAAGCGTCACAAAGTTCTTCCTCGGAGTTGAGTCCGGGTTTTATACTTATCATCCGCCAATGCAAGACAGAATATATTCAAAACACAATATGTAACGGCTTACAGACAGAAACTAACAAACAGTTTGTGTCCGCTTAGCATATAGTTTCATCTATAACTTATTGACACCACTATTAAATGTGATTTTAGTAAAATTGTTTGAAAAAAATGATAGCGTATTGTTAAAGCATTATCCAGAACTATTCAAAATTTTTGTGTGTTAAAATTCAATAACTTGAATATCAAGTGTACGGAATACTCCTGATATACGTTGGTGACCTTGGTTAATTCGTTAACTTTCATTTTCATATATTATTTCAGATATTGTATTAAATTACTGAAGGAAGTGTCATCTCAAGTTTGTGAAATGTACTTCAGCGGATAATGAAGCATACACAAGTAGATACGAAGACTGATTAGATTCTTGTCAATTATGAAAGTATGAATATGTCAATTTCTTATTTTAAAAGTAGGACAACTTATACTGAGATAAAATGAAATTGAACAATGTTTAATGTTTGTAACAGGTACATAACTGATAATATTAAAGTAAGAGCAGTATTATTTTGCAAATTCACGATTTTGTAACATAGATAATGTTTTCTATTTAGTAAACAAGCTTTTTAATAAAAATGAGAATTCAAGGCACTATTTTTTCAGAACTTGTTTCGTGCCCATTGAAATTCGTACACTTCTTTCTTTTTAATATGCAAACATCTAATGTCTGGAAATCCTTTACCCGTAAGATTCGATCTAGTCTGCAAATAGTCAACTTACAGAACCGAGATATATATACAAAATTACCAATGTTAAATAAATATGGAAAATTTAGGTATGCTATATGCACATTTCAAGGAGTTATTCATTTATTTCCTTCTATGGCATATGTGTTAAATACTTATCATAGAATCAACAAAATATAACTGACTACTTGACAAAAATGCACTCGTTTAACTCACTACCATAAAACCCATTTTTGGACGTTACTTCTTTGGCAAATAGCAATGTCCACATGTGAAGAAGAGAGGAACACTCGACATGACCAAAACCCTCGTACTAAATGTCTGTTACAACCGATTACATTATATTTTATGTCAGACTTTTCTGGAGTGTGATTTTCGAGCTTCATAAATTTATTTGTGCAATTCTGCCTTTGTATTTATATTCATTCAAAAGAAAGAATTACCCCACAGTTAATGGTTTATGTTTAACGCCATTAAATAACTTTTTACATATTATTATCTGCCCCTGAAATTCTCTACGGAGATTTAACATTGAGGATCGGCCATCGTCGTGTTGGACGGGAGCGCTCAAGTTTGACCCAGATAAAGCAAGCGACCGATAAAGGAGGTACTTTTAGACTGCCACTTGAAAAATTGAGTCATAATTTCTTGGGGGTATTTTTTTTCCAAAAAATGTGATAAGGACCTTCGAAATCATCACTGAAAACTTAAAATAAAAACGAATATAAACATATAATCGGGTTGGATAGGGGCGGTAAATTTAGCCTTGTAAGTGGCCGCCTACTGACCACCCAAAAAGAGCTGTTACAAAGGATTTTTAACGTGCTTATGACGTGGCATTTCCTAAACACGGGGAGTCTTTAACGTCTCACTCTGGACTGATTGTGAATTTATACATCCCCCGCAATCAGAGACGCCCCTTATTGATGACTATTGCCTGATACCTGGTGCCTATTCTTTCCCCGGCACAACCTTCGGAAGGGGAGTTTGAGTATTTATACATCCCGCTCGAACTAACGACGCCCCTTTAGCAGGGGTTCTACCTGCAGGCGGAGAAGCCGAACGACGTATTTCTATACTCCGGCCGCCCTCGGGTGTGTGTGTGTGTGTGGGGGGTAAACAGCATAGAATAATTATAACTACGTAAGTCCTTTGTAAAGGTCTAAAGTACCTTGAACTTCGCTTAAATGATTTTAATTGAAACTATAAAATTCTTATAGACTCCGTGGATCCGAAATACCGGGGCAGACAGAAATCGTTAAGTCATAAGAAAGACAATACCATGGAAAACAAAATGAAAGACTAACATAGAACTCACAACACTACACTGAAAACTTAAGCTGGAGTAACAGGAATATTACAAAAGCCATGGTGAGTTCAGGTGGTTCGGAAGGGTAAGCAACTCCTGCTCCACGAGTGACATCTGTCGTAATTCTCAGTAGAAAAAACCGGTTTATAATCGATGTTAGTCACAACCTGTATAGGAAAGGATTTGTAGTCACTACAATGAGAAGATATCTATTGTCATTTGTGAAATGGACATTTTGTACCAGTCAATCAAATCATGATGGCGACCGAAAAATGAGTGATGACTAATCTTTCCCTGAGAAACCCCTGGCTCAGTAGCTTTCTTGGCAGCTGGAACCCTCTATCAATAAAAATTCTGGTAGAAAGCAAAAGCTCTCGAGAAACGTATTAACTAAAGAATTATACACTCCGTACGCAGGTGCGGCTGGAATGTTGCTAGACATGACCGCAAACTTTACAATGGGAAAATTAAAGTCGTCTCTCTTGTCGTAAAGTTTTGTTGTTTACCCGCCATTACTGTCAATTTCTGGATGTTAGTCGATGAATAAATGAGATCTTTTTGTTTCTATAATTTCTTTGATTACAAGTTCAATGGGATAGATGCGGTCAACATGGTCACCAAATTTAGAATTATTTAGTGAAAGGACAGTTTGTTGTTATAGCGAATCGTGAATCCAAGGGATTGAGCCAACTATGTCTCTTTTCTCTGCATTAAGTCAGCTTCACAAGAATAAAAGAATAAATCGGCGAGAAGGGATGCACAGTTTGTACCCATTGGAATGCCGACAGTCTGTTGAAACACAGGTCCGCCAAACATTACAAAAATGTTGTCCATCAAGAAATCGAGCATTCCGCAAATGCCATCTTCAGA
>JAULBM010007194.1:10000-11802 GCA_032357055.1 Geukensia granosissima
GGTTTTGTCATATGTCGAGATAATTGGTCATTCTGCAATTCTTACATTCTGGAGTTTAGTCAGTAAGTAGTTCCAGTTTGAGCTGTTTCTGTGTCGATGAATTTGCTCTCTATTGATCACATGCTCATGAAAACATATCAAGATTTTAGGCAGACTCGTGAGTGTCTGCTGTGTTTTTAATTTCAAGCTCATTTTGATAGATGACAAAAAGTGAAGATAATCACCAAATCGCGCATTGTTCAGTTAAAAAATATCATCTATATAACCGAAGCAGAAATTCAAGGTTCAAGCCATCTTTCTTTATTTTTCTTCAATAGTCCCTGAAGAAATTCTGCCTGATTATTTTGATTGCTAAGGAGAGTAGCAAAATTTGTCTCTATTGGAATGCAGATCGTTTGCTCAATAATATCCAACAACCCTTCCTTTTAATAATTGCTTGTTTACAGTTTGGTAGTTTTATAAATATTGAAAAAAAAGTTTGTGATATGATTGTCCCTGAATATCCTTATTCACCTAAGCTTATATGACATTGATACATACAAAAAAGAATGGTGAAAGTAGAGATTTTTTCATGACAATGAGGTCAAATAACGGCCTTATCGTACATACTCCTTATCTCCACCTTTTTACATTACAAACCTGAATGAGCCAAAATAAACAAGGAAATGTAAGTGCTATACCACAGCTTAGGGCTTTTTTTTTACAACATCTCCATATACATTCAATGCAATGAATAATGTACCGTATTACAATACATAAAAATAAATATAAATGAAATATTCCACTAGTAGACAAAGAAATTTGAATATTTGCTAGCCCACCGAGTTGATCATTTCAGAATGAAGCTAGCAGCGAAGAAGCTCACTTATGAAAGTATCCGTCTAACGCATTAGGTACTTCAATTACAAAAATGTCAAATTCAGTTGCGTTCGACCCATTGGCTTAAAAATCTTTATGCATTTGACACCCTTCTTACATATCAAATGAAGTTGTTACATAGCAAGCGAAATGTGTTTGACCTGAATAGGCTTTTTAACAAAAAAATTCCAAGGTCACTGTCTTTTCTACTAGAATTACGATTTATGAATTCTTAATATCAGTTCCGTTAATAATTGTCGAAAGCAACAACAAAAGAGGAAACATTTCTGACAGTTGATTTGCGCATTTTATTTGCGTTTTTTGTGCTTTTTGTGTAATTCGAAAACCTTATTTTGTTGCAGTTGTTGTAAAAAGTAAAATAATAAGAAAGCTTCAGCGATAATTTCACTTTTCAACAGTATTCTGTCTTCCATTGCCTTGGTACTCTCTTAAAATTTTATTGTAAATCGAGAATTTCGGGAACAAGCTTATTTAGAATATAAATGTTTAGTATATAAAAGTTGTCAAAGTTGATTGTGCCTATACATTTTACTATCCGATAAATGAAATGTAGTTTGGACAACTTAACATTTTAAGGATCATAAAAGGAAAAAGATTACGATAAGAATGAAAAGATAAAGGGTAAATTTCAGAGAGATTTCACTCCAACCACGAAAAATAACAAAACAATACAAGCAGCTTTCTTATTATTACAAAATAGAATTTGTATTACGGTATGGCACTAAAGTAAAACTACAAAAGTAAATGGGAAATGATGCAATGTAGGAGTACATCAAACAAATGTTTTTCATTTTCATATCAAACATATAAAATGGATACTTTACAAAAAAGTTAGTAAAAATTCTGCCTAATTTTTTAAACTCAAAGATCTACTAATGATGGAATAAGAAAAAATGAGCGAAGACCAGTTAGCCCTATAGGAT
>JAULBM010007205.1:0-11802 GCA_032357055.1 Geukensia granosissima
GAAATAGAATGAAATTAATCTGAGTTATTCAGGTGCTTTCACTAGATTTATAAAAAGGGTTAATACAAACGTACAATCGATATATAAGAGTTGTGTCCCTTAACCTAGGTCTACCTCCTTAAGTCATATATAAGAACAGTGATTTCAAATGAGTAGCACAGAAAAGAACACAAGTGAATAATTTTTCTAATGGTCCTACTTTTGAAAGCCTCCAGTAAGCAAATAAAAACATTTTTTTGATTGGTTGATTGAATGAATGTTGGTTAACGTCCAAAGGCATATATCTCAAACATATTCAGGACGACAACGTATTAAGTAGGAATGATGAACGAACCATGCCATGTACTACACCGACAGGCTTCGGATTTTTAAGGTGATTGCACAAGAAAGTGAAAGTCCACATAAAAACAAGCCACTTTACCAAGAATCATTATTTTGACCAGTATTTGCTCTTTCTCCTTATTGCAGCGTCTCATAGGAAAGGCAACAAATGCAAAATTTAATGTTTTTGGTTTGACCAGACCTGTGATCGAATCCACGAGCTTCCGCACTCAAGGCAATCACACTATTTCATCCCGAACAGAATAATGTACAATAGCAAAATTTATTAAAGTTTAACACTTTACCTACTTTATGAAAGTATGAATATTTAGCTGTCGCTGTCGTTAATAATTACATAACAGGAACCCATTGTCATAGTCAACCGAGAGCCAATCGTCGATGACTGAAATTAAAAACCTCTAACTACAATGCAAAAACATGCACATGATTTTAATCAAATATTCAAGGATATATTATTAAGTAAAGTCGGCTTTGGACCTGCGTCGCTCACGCATTGTTACATATATTTTACGAATGCGCGCATGTATACTAGACATGTTTTTGACGCGCTAGAAAAAGACACGAATGAATTTTAGCTTATTTATTAAATATATAACTAGGATTTCACGAACGAAATAAACTTGGAAAGTATCACTTTGAATACTGTTTTTGGCAAAGTAAAATGGTAATTATGAAAAATAGAAACATCGAAAAATATCAAAAGAAATTTAAATCTACACGAAATATAATCTATGACAAGCAATTCAAGGGAAAAAGGAATATTGTAAATAAAATGACCCGCATTTAAAACCTTACTGATAATTAAGCTAATCATCTTTTTAAGTTACTTTCTTGCTAGTGAATCTTAACTTCTTACTGCAAAGGTCAGGAGATTAAAATCTAAATGCTGATGACAAATGGAATATTCTATGAAATGAGAACATTTTGTATCCTTCCGAAATGAATGTATTTGTCTTTTTTAGGAATTCATCTATTTCCAATGTGACAGAGACACAGCCCGGCAGTGGATATCCGCTTTGTAGTCCGTACGTCTGGCCTTACACACCAGCGACACTCAACAGACTACTGCCAGATTCGGGGTCAAACACTTAAAACTTGGATGTCAATGTCAAGTTGTTTTTGTAAATTAAAAATGATTAATTTGTCATCAATAAATCTTTAACAAATGACCTTTAGAAAGACTTATCTGACTCAATATCCCATTATTTCTCCACCCCAGTTACTTTTTTAAAAACTCCTTGCTGAAACTGCAATTTTAATATTTAAAATACCCTTATTAAAAATAAAAATTTAATCACAGTTTTTTATAGAAATAATTTGATATTTCGTTAAAAGCTTGAAAATTTTCATTTAAATGATTATATGATATGTTCTACCACCACCCTTTGGTTAAAATTTCAATTAACCTTTGAAACATATTTTGCCGTGTTTTCATTGACCTTTGGAATATTTATTTACACACCGTGATCCATAGGATCTTAAACAATTCTACCTAATCCCACTCCTGTTTTGTAAAGGAGTTCGTGGATTCCGAGCTTTTGCTCCTTTTGTTTACGTTTTGTCTTTTAGTTTGTTTTAAATTTGTCTTGTCTCATTGGACTATGCACTTTTGATCTCTCACCTGGGTATTCTTCACTGGACTTTTATATATACTATATATCTCTATTCAGTACATTATTAAAAAATTCGGAGAAACCAAAAGGGCATACAGAAACTGTTAAATCAGAGGACAGGCAAGACCATGACCAACAAAAAAGACGAAAAACTATGGAACGCCATAGCTGTCTTCCGTTGTTCATATTTAGTATATGCTGTGATCATTTAATTATTTTCAGCGGTTTTTCTCGATTATGAGTACCCTTTTTATTATGTTCAGAAGTATAACAATTATGTTGAGCAATAAAATTATAATGATCAGTAGAATAATCATTAATCATTATATTGGGCAGATGAGTATTTATTTTGGAATTTAAAGAATGCTTTTTTTTCTTGGAAAGAAGTGATATTTTAACACCAAATCATGCAGGACTTGTTTTGATAGAAGTCATAATCTTATACATGTATTTTTATTTTTTATATAGCCCTCAGTGTCAGAAACAGCCAGTACCTTTCAAGTTTATTAGTCTTATTATTTCTTGTTTGCTTTGTTATTGTCATCAAGCTAGTACATTTATTTAAAGTTGCGTTTTTGGCTTATAGAATCACCACTCTCCCAGGTTTGGGAAGGACTATGCGCTGTTAAGACCCGCCAAATAATTTATATGTTCTTGTTTTTAAGTTGAAATTTTAGTCGATTTTAGTCGATTTACAAATTGATACATTTAAATTGCATTTTGGTACACGGGGCCTGGGTGGCAGTGGTATAAATATTTGCTTTAAACTTACCTATACAGATCTCTGTAGCCTTTTATCTATACGGCACGAGTTCTCGCTTGATTTTTTACCATACAAAAACGGGATGAGTATGTGATAAGGTTTGTTATTTACCTGCCCAAGGTCGGTGGTTCTCTCTGGGTACTCCGGCTTTCTCCACCAGTAAAACTTACAGCAGCAATATGACTGAAATATTGTTGAAAGTGTCGTTTAACCCCAATCAAACAAATAAACAAATACTTTGGTACACTGTTAAAGGTTGCAGAGTATCCTGTAGATTTGTTTTTAATTTGGACTTTTTGGATGGCTGTCTCATTTACAAAGTCCTATTTTTATCCCCCACAAAGTGAAAAAAGGAGGCTTATGTAATACAGTCTTCCCGTCCCTACGTACGTTCGTATGAACTTACGTCTGTAGTGGCTAGACAAATTTCAATGACCGTTTATGATAGAAACTTCAAACCCCTCAGGGTCAAATTATGTTCGCACTGATTGCTGCATTCTGTTTCATTACATTTAGTTTTGGCATGACTGATTTTTACCTTTCAGAATTGGACTACAATTAAAAACTCTGGCGTGGTTAGGCAATAGAATTGTATGGTAACTTATCATGACAAATATAAAGGCTCATAAACAGTATGTGTTGCCTCAACAGCTTGTGACGGGATTTTTCAAAACGTTAGAACCAGTGATAGATCTCATAAATCATGTTACTTATAATACAGGTTCCAAAACTCTTGAGAATTATTTATCGCACGTTATTTAATATCGGTATTTTCTTTGTAACTTTATTAAAGTCAGTATGACATTCAATTGGCGTGTTTAAGCTAGAAAAATCACTTTCGTCTTATCCGATCATAGCATTTGATATTTACCAATATACTAAACATTTTATTTTTCCATTATAATAAAGCCCAGATATGGAACGAAGGAATGAAGGAATGTAGTCTAAAAACATAGACAAAACACAACATAATTTCAATTGTTAGACTTTCTGACTAATCAAAATTACTAATGTTGAATAAATATTGAAAATTTTACGTATGCTTTATGTAAATTTCAAGGAGTAGCATTAGAACCGAAACATAGGCAATCAAAGGTCTAAACATAGCAAAAGAAACACTCAAATCCAAATAAATCGAAATGAGAAGAGAAAGAAATATTTGTCTAGATTGGAAGACAAGTCGTTCAGCAGACGACTGACATGTACATGGATATCAAGTTGTTCTTATATCTTATCCTATTATTTCTTTCGGTCTCTTCAGTTTCAAGGCAATAAACCAGGTTCTGAAGAACCATTTCATTTTTTTTTTATTTTCCTATTGAGATATTACTTCTATAAGACAAGACAAGGTAACCATTTTAATTTTATTTCAAAAGCAGTATGCAAATATACTTTGATGATAATGTTTGCAAATTGAAAAAAAAATAAAAACGAATATACATTATTGCTCATGTTTATATGTACAGAGAAAAAACTGCCAATGAAACAGGTCAAGAACTCTGTTTATTCCACGCTTATTCATAGAATATTATTTGTAGAATATATCACACAAAAATACTATTCGTAGAATATATATATTATACTAAAAATATCCTTATGCCAGTCTAATTTAAGATCAATATGAGTTCTAATTAAACACTAAACACACGTGTTGTTATTTTCTATTCTGTGTACGTGCTTCAAAACCCAATTCTTTAGCGCCTGCCAAAATTAAAAAAAGAAAAAAATGTTATTTCAGCCTACAGATACCACGCCCTACACAGTAAATTTATTTCAAATGAAAACCAGAAATATGAAAAATGCAATTAATCAGCAACATTTAATCCATTATATCTAAAAAAAATTGCAGTCAATATAACCAACGTCTAAAAGACAGTCGTCATGTCTCGACTTATTCTGGTATTCATCAGATTCAAAATGATTTTTAACTGAATTAAACATAAGGCGTTGTTGGAATTATGGAATATAATAACATCAGATGTCATATTAGTATCAGGTAATACAGACTCCATAGAATGTCGTTAAACAGCTAGCATCTACAAATCTTGTGAAATTAGCTATTCATTTTGCATACAGTAATGACCTCAAACTAACATTTTGAGTTTCACTTTTTGCTGTTACAGTTCTTGTGACACACGTTTGAATTGAGATTAGAACGGATTAAAATTACCTGAATACCATCATAAACAGGTGTACACCATTCCTGTATAAATGTATCTGTGACAGGGGTTTCAAGTCCCAGGTTACGACTAGCTTGAAGTGCAGCTTTCCCGTCAAACTGTACATAACATAGTCTGACAGTTAGCTCTGTAACAGGCCGGAGAAAAGTTGGACCACCGGCCATAACCTGGTAAATTTGATTATGTAATAATTTTAACTAAAATCGTTTTTTATGTGATATACGTTAAATCAAACCAGGTTTTCGATAAAAATAGAAATATGATTCGACACATTACTAATTTGTCTACGCTGACAGTTTTTCTTCAAATTGCATACACAGCTTTACATGTTTGACACAAACCTTTAAGGACAAACTGATTCAAGTTATGATTTATTTCATGATATCTAATGCCACTTTAGCCAATATGATTGACAATAACTCGGATGAGAGTTTAAGGATTCCACGACTGTTGTTGCGCGCAAGACAGGTGATGCTTAACCTTCATGATCACACTCCTGTTTTGCAAAGTAGTACGTGGATTCCAAGACTTTCTTCCTTTTGTTTTCGTTTTTATCTTTTAGTTTGTCGAAAATTTGTCTTATCTCTTTGGACATTGCACTTCTGATCTCTCACATAAGGTTTCTAAAGTGGACTTCTTAAAAGTGGGTATTCTCAGCCATAACAGGTCTTTTCTTTAATATTTCCTCTTAGTCATATGTTTATTCAAAATTTTGCGCCTAATTTTAGAAATACGAAAATTTGAAAGCACATCAAAAATAAAATTAGAGGAAAAAGTCATCACTTGTGAAATTTTTTTTATTGCACACATGAAGACATTAAATACAAACTTATCCAGTTTTCTAGACAATATGTTATTGGGGATGTCGTTGGATAGATGGATAATTAGTCATCGAGTGGGTTTTTTCGAACAAAAAAGCCTGCATGATGGTACAAAGGATACAAATAAAGATTGCGTGCCTTCTTGAGCAAGACAATACTTCTACAAAATCACAAATATCCCCAAAATTTGTATATTTGTATGTTGATGTTTTGATTAAAAAGATAATTATCAGGGTAGTAACAATTATTTTGATAGGTGGTCCTCAAAGATGCATAGGTTTGATAACTGGTTTTAACCATCACGTCATATAGAATTCGTCAATGCATCTGGAACAAAAAACAAAAAAGTAACGGACACAAATTTGATCGAACTAATGCGATATATATTATTTGTTACAATGAGCTTCACCATATTCCAATTGAAGACCTAAAAAATCAAAAGAGTAAGCTCGTTTTACATTCACAGTAGCGCCTCACTTTCGACTTACAAATAGCTGACGCTAATAACAGGGGAGGAAAAACAAAAAAAAAACAAAAACAAAAAAACACAGATATAGCGTACGACGATAATCAACATCATCAAACCGTAGAAATAGCAAAAACTAAACTCTTCTTAAAGAAAAAAAATTAAACAATTAGGTTGTTCTGCGTTCACAGTAGCGCCCAACATCTGACTTTTCAAATATCTGATGCTATTAACAGGGGTGTAAAAACGAAAAACGTAAATAAAGCGTTCGCCGATCATCAACATCATCAAACCGTCGCATATAGCAAAACCAAAACGTTTCTTTAAGAATACGCGACCCGCCGGCTAGACCTAACTTGGTTCATTAAAATTTATGACTTCAGCCACATTGAAAATGAAAGGTACCTTTAGCAATTTCAAACAGACCAACATTCGGATATACCAAAGGAGCAGACCGAATTAAAGGTAAATATTCAAGTAAAAAGCAAAGGTTTTCTCATTAAATGTAAGTTTGAAACAGAATAACAGTGTTTGTGCTAGTGGAAATAACAAAAATCCTCCGCATAGCAGATCATTATTAAAAGTATCTTTCTTCTTTGACCGCAACAGACATAGATAAAGAACGCAATAGCCACCCTATAGTTCGTTTCTTACATTTAGACCTTAATTAAGTCTACAACGCAAAATTCTTCAGAAAACTGTCATCAAAAGAAACAATACTGCAGCCTAGAAATTACATGGTTTTAAAGGCTCGTCTTTGGTATAAAAATGTCAGATGCAGAAATAATATACAATGAGTAATAAATCCCGTAAAATAGGTAAATTATGTTCACTTACACAGTTGCTGCCACCATTGCTTTTAAGTATCAATTTTTAAACCTAAATTCTCCAATGCTTTTTTATATACATTAATTTATGGCTTTTATATCTCATTCTTGCGTCTCAAATTCATTCTGTAAATAATAATGCTTACAGCAACTGAACATTCCTGCATCATTGCCTGACACATTTCCTCACAAGTGTTTATTCCACGCTTTTTTAGTGCAGAACGCAACACTTCAAAGTCTGGAAAAATGTAATAGCCACCTTTTGGTAGAACGCATCTTACTCTCACTGAGGTGAGTTCTCTGTAAATGAAATAAACAGCTTTGAGTAACTATTGGAAACCATATCCTATTACAGGGTTTTATAATGAAAAACATATTACTTATACATGTAACTGGTCACAACAATAAGTGCCGTCTACATAAAAATCTTGAAAGATGAAAGGCTTTTCATAACCTATAAATATTTAAATTCGATATTTTGTACAGAATGTACAAATCATGTGAAATTCAAATTCTGATGTCCGTGTTACGGTTTCCTATGTTTCTAAGCTCTCTGAGAGGTTACTCATTGAAATTCAAAATAATGTGAATACACTAGAAATCAGGTATATAGAATCTATTTAGTTAGAAGTTATTTACAAATTTCAATAGCCTGTTTTAGTAGGGTATGTATAAAGCCCACACAATAGTTCTTTAGAATGGATGGCCACATTTGAATCAACTATTGCAAAAGCAGAGCTTGAAGACAAAAAAACAACTTATTGTAGGTGATTTCAATGTTGATATTTTATCCAACCATATTCCTTCTAATTGGATTCGGCTACAAAATATTTTTAATTAATCGCAATTAATCCAGTCTCCTACTAGAGTTACAAAATTGTCTTCTACTTGTATTGATCATATATATATACCAATCAACCAAATCGCATCAAATTTGTTGATGTGAAACATTATTCCATTAGTGATCACTTTCCAGTTTGTATCTCTTATTGTAAAAATATTGTTAAAAACAAAAAACATCGACATGGTTATGTAACATATAGATCGCTGAAAAGTTTTCATCCAGATTTATTTACAAAAGTTTTAGAAAAATGTTCATTTGATGGCGTTCATTCTTTTGATGATCCTGATGAATCACTATTATTTTTCATCAATTTATTAAGTGAAATGCTTAACAAGCATGCTCCTCTGAGAACCAAGAGAAAAATTAAAACAATCAGAATAGATAAATGACGATAGTAAAAATGCCATAGAAAAAATATTACTTTCACAAAATAAAGAGACCTCTCAAATTACAAATTTTGGTGTAATAAAACTAAATGACTAATAGATGATGGAAAACAGTCATATTATAGAAATTTCATAGAAAAAGATCGTGGTCAAAAGAGTTGTAAAATATAGAAATACCTCAATGAACTTACTGGACATGATGGTAAAGAAATACCATGTATTGTTAACGAGGCTGGTGATTAGATTACTGATCAACTTTCTATTGCTAATTTGTTTACTGATCATTTTACTAATATTGCTTCTTAATACTATTCTGAAGAGTCAACCAAATCAAAAGACAATGAGTTCAGTAGACAAGAAGGTTCTCTTTCATCTAAATTACCAAAAGATGCTAAATTTGACATCCCCTTTGTAGCTATTTATTTTGTTTTATCACAATTACTGTCTCTTGATGATTCCAAGTCAACTGGACTTAACAATATTAGTGCAAAATTCTTAAAATTATCAGCAAATTTCATCGTGAATCCACTTACATATATCTTTAATTTTAGCATTTCTAAGTCAACTTTCCCATTAATTTTTAAAATGGCTTAAGTTGTACCAATAAACAAAAATAAAGGGGCTAAGTATGATGTTTCTAATTACCTCCCTTTTTCTGCATTGCCTTTATTGTCAAAATTCTTGAAAGGCATGTTGCAAATTATTTAATTGATTTTCTTGAAACATACAAGTAGTTGCACGGGCTTCAATCTGCTTTTCGGAAAAATCATTCTTGTCAAACTACATTGACAGCTTTCATAGATGGATGGTTTAAGGAATAGATGAGGGAAATATTATTGGTGTTACATATTTTTATTAGGCGAAAGCTTTCGATTTGTTACGCCTTGATATATTGTTGAGAAAGCCAGAAAATATAAGGTTTCTGTAGAAAATTTGAATTGGATAAGATCTCAGACAGTGCTTGTAGGAAATGCTCAATCACATACTCTCAACATGGAAACAGGTGTTCCCAAGGGTTCAGTTTTAGGACCTTTTATATTTTTAATATATATTAATGATTTGCCTTTATGTAATTCAAATCAAAATATGAATCTTTTTCGCTGATGATGGTACGGTATCTGTTATGTTAGCAATATTCATGATATCAGTCAACAACTTAATGCTATACTTAATGATATTGTTGTGTGGTGTGACCACAACAAGATGCACCTTAATATATCAATAACCCACTGTATGTGTGTGGCTTCTCATCAAAAACTTGCACACATTGATGACAAATTGAATATTTCTGTAAAAGAAACTGTTTTGTCACAAATTAATTCTTAAAAAGTTCTTGTAGTTACCATAGATAACAAGTTGACATGGTTTTATCATATTAATCATATAATTTCAAAAGTTAATTCTTTATTGGCTTTAGAAAGGCGAATAAAAAAATACCTGGGCCAAGAAACAAGAATTATTTTTATAATGCATATATTCTGCCACATTATATTTATTGTTGTACTATATGGAGAAATTGTAATATAGCGTTAAAGAACAGTCTTTTGAAACCCCAAAAGAGGACAGCTAGAAAAATCCTTGATCAGACAGATCTTCAGAAATCTTCGCATGATTTATTTTCGGAGACAGGAATTACAACAATTGATAAGCGAATTTCCTACAACAAATCATTACTTGTATTCAAATATTACGATAAGTTAACTGATAATCTCCTTACACCGGTAGAAAAAATTCAGTACATAATACCAGATTAAATCTGGTAAACTCTTTATATTCGTAAACCAAATACGGAACTTATTAAAACCAGTTTTTCATATAGGGCGTTAAAGTGTGGAATTCTTTACCTGCTGAAATTCAGAATGCGGATTTGATATATAAGTTCAAAAGACTGTTTAAGCAGAATTTTTATAAGTGTTAGTTTATTATATTCAATTGTCTCATTGTAATTCCCTTAAATTACTGTATAATATTGTTAATAATTTGTTTTAATGTTTTAAGAGGGCCTTGTGGAAGATTGGTTTAATCCAAAAAGGCTACCCTCTATAACAACAAACAAACAAACAAACAAAATTTTAATTGTCAATCATGACGCCCACAATGAGCTGAACAATCAATATTAATTACAATGTACAATTAATTGGCATATGATTTTTTCATTAGATACAATATTACAAATTCAGAGAAATAAAATAAACAAAAATTTAGGAATATTCATGAAGGTCAGTTTTTAATAAGTACAATGAAAACCCATTATTACAAGAGTAGAGGCAGAGCCCCTAGTTAAAGAATATTAAAGAATAATTATGATTTATAATAAATAGCACTGTACAATTACAGATTTTACAATCATCTCACCCTAATTTTTGGTATTATTTAAAATGGAACTTCTTCTATCAAATAGTTCATTAATGAAATGAATTTTTCGTAACGGTCAAGCAAATCATGATAGTGACCGAAAAAATTCAGGAATGATGACTCTAAACTTTTCCCGAAAAACCCATGGCTTAGTGGCTTTCTTGTCAGCTGCAACCCCCTATCAATGAAATTCTGATAAAAAGCACATGCTTTGTAGTAGCATATCAACTGAGAAATATACGCTCCATATGCTGGTGCGGCTTGAATGCATGTTGCTAGACATGAACGGAAAGTTTACAATGGGTAAATCAAAGTCATCCCTCTTTTTGTTAATTTTTGTTATTAACCCGCCCTTACTGTCAATTTCTAGGCGTAAGTCTAGGTATGAAGCAGACCTATCTGTTTCTGTAGTATCTTTGATTTCAAGTTCAATGGAGTAGATGAGGTCAACATAGTCACCAAATTTAGAGTTATACAGTGAGAGGACATAATCTATATGACGGAATTTGAGACCAAAAGATTGATCCAACCTTTTCTTTTTTCTCTGCAAAAGGCTCTGTATGAAGTCAGCTTCTTACGAATGATGAATTCAATCGGCAAGAAGTGATGCACAGCTGGTCCACTTTGGTATGCCGACAGTCTTTTGAAACATGTCCTTTAAACATTACAAAATTTTTGTCAATCAAGAAATCTAGCATTCCGCAAATCTTTTTGTTAGAATCAGAGTGGTTAATAACAAAATAAGGTTTGTACCTCCTTATAACCAAATATTTGTATATGCGTTTGCCATCTTTTTTGATAAAACAGAGATGAACTAAAGGTCTTAATTTTTGCTTGGAGTTTTGAATGTGGAATAGTAGTATAGAAGGTGGAAAAATCAAATATTTTGATGCTCTTGTTTGATAACCTGTTCTCGTCCTGATAATGCATAAAACATTTGCCACTGGACGTTAAACAACAATTAATCAACCAATCTATTTGTTTCCAGTTGTCAAAGACTGAATTGTTAGCTTTTTTTCCTTTATTCATATGAGGCAGACTTCATTGATGGGCTTCTAAAACAATATATATAGCGACTTCATAGATAGGGTCCGGCTCCTGACAAAAAAGCTGCTCAATCAAGGGTACGTTGTGCCTAAGTTACAGTCATCCCTCTTAAATTTTTATGGACGTCATCATGATTTGGTTGACAGGTACGATAAAAC
>JAULBM010007216.1:0-11801 GCA_032357055.1 Geukensia granosissima
TATTTCAAATATATAGCACACTTTGCGTCCCCTGTGTATTCAACATTGGTAAACTTGTTTTTTAACTTGAATCATCAATTTGTGTCTTTCTTTCCTAAGAACATTCGTAACAGATGCAATTAAATAGAATTTTTCTCATGAACACTTATTACACCCTAGGATGCTTATCCGCCTTTTGAACAAATATTACCCAATAATTAATTTATAATTTAGTTAAATATTGACCTTTTTCACTTACATAAAATAAAAGTCCTGGAATTTTGATATATTTTAATCATAAAAAAGATTAATGAAGTCACCTTCACTTTTTGTGTGAAGGTTGTTGTGATTTTTAATTGATGTCTGCGTGGATGACAGATTTAAAATGCTCTTTCCTCAAAATGTTAGCTATAACTACAATCATACATCTATACATTTCAGTGTGTCAAAATCATTGAATGAAAACATTCAGACAATTATAACCTCTTTCAATACATTTACAAAAATAGTTTGCTTAATCCATTCTTGAACCTATTTTTAGAATGAATAAATATGTTATCGCTCATATGGATTATTTATAAAGTATTTTTCTAAAATTACTGTGTCAAGGTAATCTACTGATCAAAGTAACAATAGAGATAATACTTTATAACTAGTGGAGAAAAGTTTGGTAATTCCAATTTGTTTATCTTGTTTGTTTAGTAACCGTAAGGGCATAGACATTTGACTTCAATATTATAATAGATGTTTATAATTACAAGTTTCTCAATAATAAAGTCGGTTTTTAATTTTTCATTCCTCAAACAAAAATCTTTAAATGGCATGTAAATGGCAAATTCAGTCCAAAGACTAATGACACAACGTTTGCAGGGATAAAAACTCGTTATAAGGAATCATACGAAAATAATTAAATTTGGCCTCGTTCTTGTGTAGTATTTATGTTCGTTATAGGGTTTGCTTGTTTGGGACAATAGTTATCTGTCTAAGTAGCAGCTATAAATTATATGGTAAATTAACTAAGTGTTTTATGAAACCGAAGCCTGGCCACATGATTTCTGTGTTGAAAAGAAGTTAGTTACCAATCCGCCTTTAAATTATGCAAACTCTCGAAAAGAGTAACAGCTGCTCAAAGGCTGCAAATATTAAATTATACTATTTTAATTATCTTAAAGTACAACTCCGAAATGACCAAATATTTTGCTAATATTTCTGGTCAGGGAAGATATAATCTGAAACATGTATAAAGGTATTACTATAAATTAAAGAGTTATCTCCACTGTTTTTGATTGAAAGATGAAATTGCTAATTGAGCAAATTTAACATTAAAAACATTACAAACATTTCTCAGATAACTAGTTATATCTAAATTGTCAGTTATGCTTTTTTATATTTCTGTGATTGTCTGCCTTGTTTGATTTTTGCCAAGACATCACAAGAATAGCAAATATTGCCTTGCATTAAACCAAGATTTGTCGAGACAATGGATGTTTACCTTTCGAAGTTGCTGATCCTTCTCCTGTTTAGTAAAGGAGTTGTTCGTGGAATCTAGGTCATTGTTTTCGTTTTATCTTTTAGTTTGTTTAGAATTTTTCATTCTTTTTAGAATAAGCACTTTTTTATAACCACTTGGGTATTATACATTCGACTTGGTATACCTAATATGGTTACAAATATCTTTTCTAGACAGTTTATTAAAAAGAAACAAAACTTGTTATGAATTAAAATAAATTATGGCTCAGACAAACTCGTAAAACTTGTTTTCCACTCTAGTTCAAAGTATATATGTATTATGAAAATGAAAAGATTTATGTGTAATGTCAGAGAGACTTCACTCCAACCACGAAAAAAACGGATTAATTTACAAATCTAGACACACGGCCTTCAACAAGGGTGGAATACCACTCTTTGTGAAAAGATCTAAATGCCCCTTTCCCCCACCCAAAACAAAGTCGTGTATGATCCTGTATTATCGCGAATTAAACCGTTAAAAGACGGATTGTTGGCATATCCAAAACACGAAATAACCGCCACATTATGATATTAAATTTTGTTGATGCTGACAATAAAGTGGTTCTATTTAACAATCCTTGATATAAAAGACATTGCAAACGTCCTAGTGTTGTTTACAAATTCTTATCAACTTAATAAGATATTTCTCATCAGGTTTTTGACTAAAATGTATAAAACATTAAAATCGAACGGGCTCCAACCAAACAACATACAACATTTGAATATCTAATTCAATAGCTGATAAGTTATACAATTTTAGTTACTGAATAGGTTAAATAAATAAGAACAGACGAGGTTTGTTATCTGATAAGAAGCGATAGCCTACAAATTATTTAATAACATTTTCTGTCTAGTTATGTATAAAAGTACATTGGTTACTAAAAATATAAGGAAAAAAGGGGGATTGCTACAGACGTAAGAATAAAAGTCAACAACAATTTAAATACAAGAAAAATATATGCAAAGAACGCAACTTAGATATATATATTTACCAAAAGATAATCTGAATGACTAAATGTAGAGAGAATGTTTTTCAGAAAACTTGAAGGTACTGCACAAATGTTCGAAACTTTTGGAAAGATAAATGTGTCGCATTGTAGTTTATGTCAGATAATGGAAGTTTTACAGAGAATGTCCTTCACATCAGCATCGCTTCGGTGAGACTCAAACCATAGGAGGATTATTAAGATAGATCATAATCGACATTAAATTCCCCTTATACTGACAATTTCACAAAAATATCAGGCATTCTTACAGTCAGCTATGTTTGACATTAATTGTCAGAGACTGTTATAAAATGTTCATTTTAATATGTTTGCAGTCTAGTTATTAGCTTACATGGCTTATGACATGTTCAAGTCAAGGGCAAATCTTTGTGAGAGAAGTTAAAGTGACGCAGTGACTTTTATAAAATGTTCAAGGTAGCTGAACTGTAAAATTAACTTCTTAATATGCCTTATGACATGTTCAAGTCTACAGCAAATCTTTGTGAAAGTAAGAAAAAACGAAGAAAAAGACAATATAAATAAAAGACAAAGCATAAAAAAGGGAACGGAAAGGGTAAAAGATTACACTACTCTGCTACTTTACTAACGGGATAACAGTGAGGTGTTCTACAAGTAACCCTTGCATTTCACCTGTCTATTGTCATTCAGGGGAGGAAACTGTGATTTCTGTTACTGTTAAAATGAAGTACGTTTTTTTTTCATTGATTAAACCAAATCTTTACCTAGAAATCTCACTGTTTTTTATTTACGAGTCGCAAGTCCTATTTTTGGTCGGCTACTAGTTCGAGGTCTGTATTTATCGCATTTATGTTGCGAACTTTTGGAATTGATTATGTCAAAGAAAAGTTATTTTTACAAATATTTGTTTTCATCAATTAAAGGTCTTTATAAAACCATGGTTTGTTATTAATTACACATTGGATCTTTGAAGTAAAAATATCACATGGTAAATTGAAAATTTATCTTATATCAAAACAGGCAGACCAGACAACAGCAGACAACTTTCCCATTCCATTTCCTTTGGGGTAGGATAAATGTTACCAAAATTTATGAAAAGAAAGTTATTTTCTTTTATTGCAAAAAGACACTCGTGGCATGTTTTACAGTACAGCTTCTTGACTTTGCAATTCGTAATTTGAACATATAACACATTTGACGAGGAAGTTTGTTTCATTTTGTTGTTTGGGCATAAAATTGCCGTATAAAATCTGTTTACTTTCGATAACATATCAAATTTTACATCTAACCATATTCTACCTTGACAGATAAAATATACGATAACCCCGTGCAATTAGATTATTCTTCAAACAAATATTTACTTCAAATTCACGTCTGAGCAATACAACAACCCTCCCTGTGTAGTAGCCGCTCATGCTCAGTCCTTATATTTTTAATTTGTAACATTTTTCATTTTTGTTATTTTCAACGCCTTCAAGTTTCCTTTTGTGGTTATTTAATATATGAAGCGGAAAGATAGAAGCTCATAACTACACAATTTTTAATGATATTCATGGTTAAGGCTAGGAACAACTGGGGTGTCGTCTTTAAGCAGGCTTTTTGCACTTTTTTTAAGCAATTCAAACGTTATACATTATGAACATCATGAATGAAACAAGAGCTCTTGATAAAATTTGATTTTGTTGTTCAAAACTAAAAAAGTTTTCTTTCTGTTTTTCTTGGTTTGTTTTTATTGATTTAGTTGTAACATTTATAGTTATTTAGCAACGTAATTTATATTTGATACCACTGAATCAATGTCTCGGCTAGTTAAGCGGAAATTTTTCACAATATCTTTAAAGGAATATGCTGTCTTATTTCAAATTCAAAACTCCTGACAAAAAGGTGACGCTTTGAAGCGTACTGCACATTGTGGTTTCCCTTAACTCTGAGTTTCCTTCTCATTTTGATTTTTTTTTTTTTTTTGGATTTCCGTACTGCTTCTGTAATGTTGTGGGCTTGCAAAGTTCTGGTTTTTATTCTGGAGATGAGATGTTATCTTTTCAGTAATCATACTCGGCTGACATGAAAGATGTAAAGAGAAATTAGCTGCAGTTTGATATTTCTAAACCCCTGATTATACGAAGAAATCCTCGAATCGTATTGCATATAGTAGTTGTCACTATCGCTGTCTTCCTGTTTTGATTTTTTATTTCTTTACTTTTTTGTGTTTTGATCTTTGAATTCCGATGTTTAGGTTTTGACGCTAGGCTACTGCTGAGCAGATTCTTCTTGTAATGTGCAAATAGTTGATTGAAATCTAATGCATATTTAACATTGCTATAATTGTATTATGGCAAATTTCAGACAGCCATGATATAGACTGATCGTAGAATGGAATTGTTGAGGACTGAAGTGCAAAGTTCCTTTGATAAATTTGATAAAGCTTGAAAACTATCTTTGTCTCTTTTTGAAAAATTTGGTATTGTTGTAATTGATTGTGTGTTTTTATATTGAATTAAATTCTGCGATGCATTGCATATTTGGTCAGGGTGTATTTATTATGGACATGTTTGCATCATTATCAATTCATCCAATAGTCTTCATTGTCGATTTTATTGCCACTTATTTGTTTGAAAATTATTGAAAATAATCTATGACACCGAACGTAATGATTCATAACAAACATTAAACATGTAAGTATTGTCGTGTTTTCAAGAACCGCCTTATCAATCGGGTTGTTTTTTATCCCAAGGCATCTGTTTTAAGACTAGGTAAGAGGAGGATAATTTTAATCAAACTGCTCATGGTAGTATGTTTGTTTAAAACAAATTAATACTAATAAATGCAATTGTTGGGCACGTGTCTCTTATAAATCCTCTGTTGACTTTTTAATATACGTATGTTTGACGTCATGTCAATAAAACAAGATTTTATTGCTCTGTACTTACAGCAAGGCGCTGTCTCTTGCGTGAGCTTGTGCTAATTGTACACATCTCAAAGTATGGAATAATTTCACACTCTTAGTCAGATACTTCACGCATTTCTTTAAACATTTCCTTGATTTTTAAATTCCTATGTGGTTATATACCGATAAATAATCAATTAACAGCGTTAATTAATTGTCTGATGTCCTGGTTAAGGCGTCAACACATTAATTTTGATTGACAGTTTTGCCATGTCAATGTTACCTATGTTATCTTTTGGATGTGATCCAGATTTTATTGATATGAATGTGTATAAAAGGCACAATGAAATCAACCGATTTTCATAACAAAACATTCAGAAATACGGGCAACAGTTAATTTTCCTTCATAATTATTATATTGAATACGAAAGTGATCAGAATTAAACCAGGTAAGAATCAGTTTCGTTTGTTATTTCAAAAACATATAAGTTATATTTCTCGCTATTTTAGTATCTTAAATTAAATCATTTTAATTAGGAAAATAGATTCATTATAAAAAGAAGAATAAAATAAATGAACTTATACAACAAAGTTCAAACACCCAGTTGTTAATTTTTTTTTCGAAACTGGACAACAATCTTAAAAAATACTATACTTCAGTTTTGTCAAATTATTATGTTTAAATATTTTAAAATGTTGAGTTTGCTTATAGTTTCTTGAAACATGTCACTTATCAAGAATTTCTTTTTTTAGAAACCTTCAATATGTTGCTGAAAGAGGGTAGACCTTTCATCACAAGCTTGCCAGCCGTTGAAACGCTAGTTACTGGAAAGAAAGTAATAATTGATTACATGACGGAACGACAATTTTCCGAGACGTACAATATGATCCAGGAAGCTGCTGAACGCGGCGAAGGTTTTGGTGTTGACGAATTCTTAAATGAAAGAATCTTCAGAGAAGAACTGGTTGATAGTGACTGTTTTGCCATTACTTGCAAAGAATCTGGCGAACTTTTAGCAAGTTTCATGTTGGCAGTTAGCAAATTCTATCGCGGAGCTGCATCAGTAGTAGATCCGTTTATTATTGTAAAACCAACAGCAAGAGGCCAAGGTCTAGGACTATTTACCATGCAAAAATGTATTGAGTTTTCGAAATTTCTTAATTACAGTGCTATGTACGTAGACACTTTCACAAATAATGTTGCACTCTTGCACATTATAAATAAGATCGGCGGATTTCAGCAGGTAGGATTACTTCCGGTTGGAGGACGTATGAAAAATGGCGAAATTGTCGGTTCTGTCATATTCTACAAGGAATTAACCGACATCAATTACACATGAATGTGAAGTCAGCGACTGAATAAAATGATTGTGCAACAGTCATTGATAAGAATATGGAGATGCTATGAGTAAATATTGCGTACTGAATACCGTTTCCATAAATTCTAGAAATTCTGCTACAGAAGTACATCTTTCAGTGCAGAATGATAGATGCATAGCCAAAATGCAAGAAAATAGTAACAACTGGTTCTAGTTGGCTTCAATCAGCAATAGAAAAGAGACTCGGAATAAAGGGGAATGTGACAAAAACATACGTAACATGCTTTAAGCAGCAACGAAAGGCAAACTAACGAATAGAACTGATAACAGCTTGCTTGAGGAGCTAAATGCAGCAGTCGATCAGACCATGTGAATGAAAAAAAAATCGGTTTCAATTTGCAATTTTCAATAAAATGTCTTTTAACATATATATATAGTATTAATATTTATATTATATCTCCCGTTGGACAAAATTCAATCCTTGTAGTCTATGGAAGTTTATATAGATTTTGGAAATTTAATTATTTTATTGATTTGTTATCTAAATAAGACAATGCTGCACCCGTCTTAACAAAACTAAAATGCGTATCATAAGATACAAAGACAATACTGTACACGCACAATAGAGATAAGTTTTAACATATAATGCAAGGGGTAAAACGCATATCTCGATATGGTAAAAATTCCGATTTGACAGTGAAAAATAGGTTTATGAAAATGAATGAAAATTTTACAATTAAAATGAAGACATTTTATTTTCGAATTTCAGTTTTACATGTCCTTCTTTTTTGTCCCCACTCATCTTTTTCTGTGGTTCTTTTGTTACCACATATTGCCGACAAAACCACTAAATACACAAGAAAAACCCTGAATATGATTTGTCGAAAATACAATTGATTTGTAAAAATAGATATAAATTACCAGTCAAACTATCCTTTGCAAAATACATGTTAAACAATGTTAAACAAGTATGGTCAATTTTGATATGAAATATGACCATTGCAAAGAGTCACTTAGCATCAGATACATTAGGACCAAAAATGTAGAAAAGGCAAACGTTGTAAATCCAAATCCAGCACAGAGGAATGAAGCCTCCTCTGTTTTTTCAGTAGAATTTCAATTATTACTGAAGATTTTTCCACAGGTCTTATATATAGGGCGATTTATGTTACGTTGCAGATGTGTTTCAAGGTGTATTCTAGCATCAGCAGCAGAAACGCAAATATATAGGTAAAAAACAAACACATTACAAAAATGTTCTCGTTTCCAAACAAACAGAAATTGTCTTGGAATTTGCATGTTAATACCTCAAAATTCATAACTTTAAGTCAATATGGGTACAGATCGTGGACAAAACATCCAGATTCTTCGAAGAAATGTCGATTTAGTTTGACGCACACATTGAAAATCAAGATTAACACTTAGGTAAAACTTAAAGAATAAAGAATACGACATCTCTATATATTTGTAGGTTAAGACACAGGTTAACGCAACTAAAAATAACTTTCATGACATTTTCTTAGATGGTTGCAAATATTAAAATAGGAGGTGTTGTATGATATTCAGAAAGAAGGATACATGTACCTACCAAATAATTAAATATTTACAGGTTACTTTCTGGTATTTAACCACGAGCATGTCGGGAGACAAAAACAGCTGTAACAGGCCTTAAAAATAAATATGTGAAACTATTTTAAACGGGAAACGATCGACCAATAAAAACGGTTCCTTTTTCTATGGGTCAATTGTCGATCAAAAAAGTGCAACACTTTTTCAAACAGGTTTTTCGTTTATGTGTCGACTAATAAAATTGAAACTATTTGAAACAACAGTTAAAATAGTTAAAAATAAATCACGGAAAAACGACATCTCCTGAACCCATACATTCATAGAATTCTAAGACGGATTTCGTTGGGTCAGAAGGCAAAATTGACTATTGCCAACAAAACGGAAAGAAACAGATGACAATCCTCAACAGACCTCAATGGAAAAAACATTACACTTTAGGTAGATTTAGACTAAAACTTCCAAAAGACATTGGTAAAAAAGCAAATGATTTTACCAAGTTTATTTAGGGAAAATACACAATTTTGTAGATAGGAATAGAACCAGCAGATAGAATTGTAAAAATAAACGTATAAAAGCTAGCTTTTATCATATGCTTTCAGAAAATAAATAAAATTGTTAGGTCAGCGGGAATGTGCAGTGAAACACCGTCGATCTACTTAAAAACTAAAGCTTGAGTAAAACGAACCCAATAATAATGGAATCGACGTAAGGACAGTTGGGAGCATATTCGTCTGTGCAATTGATAATTGGTAAAAGCAATCAAGTCATAAAGAAGACCGACAATTCTCCGATGGCTTTATTCTTAACACCAGAAATCCTTCGTTATGCAGCTGTCTTGTTATCAGGAATATAACGTATCAGCGGAGGAACATGTACTTCATATGCAAGTGTCGCTAGATAATTGCTACAAATGAACAGAAGGTTCACAAAGGAAAGTAGAACATCAACCCGTATAACAGATGAAGCCAAGTTAAATAATAGCCTTAAGGTATGCTTACAACTCTTAAAAATAATGTTCGGAGAACTAAGCGTTCATTTAATTTTTATGACAATAAGTACTACAAAATTCTTAAGGATGTTTGCAGCTCAAGTTTTTTTTTGTCAGTTTTTTATTCCTCTGGATTCATCCATTTCATAACATTCATATTTGTTGCACCCAATTTTTTGTATCATCATATGTGTTATGAAATTCTATTTTAGAAGTAAATGAAGTCTTTTTTTATTACTTCATGGGTTTTAATTAGATAAAATCTACAAACCTATGGATTGGCAAGTGAAGCAATTTATACGCTTACGAACAAACTGACAAGATTTCTTTCTGCCAATATTGTTCAAATATGAATAGTATTAAAATCTAAAATTAAGCTTTTAAAAAACTATTTATTTTTGTTAAAAGACATCTATATCAAAAATGTTTTTTTTATTGCCAATAAGGTTTGATTAACAAAATTTATCATCATGACATTTATATTTTTTTTTTTAAATTTTGGGGTTTTTTGTTCTTCATTTAGTACAATAAGAAATAGTATTATAAAAAAATTATTTAACGGATAATTAACGAAGAAACAAGCTATCTTAGAGTACGTCATAAAACATCACAGAACTAATGAAATATTTGTCATGTTTTCCTGGTTCAGAACAAGATCAAAGAAGTCTATTGACCTATTCACACAAAATTAAACAAATAATATGTCAATTATTCCAAATAACAAAGGACGAAAATGATGTCATTTTAAAAGAATTCCTTGACAATTTTATGAGTCTACATCGTGCTCATTATTGACTTTCACCGCTTGGTAGAAATACTGACTTTTGATTGCGTAAAGAAAATGTTATTTAAACTTGAAAAAAATATTTACAAAAGGTCAAGTCATATATTTTTTATAACTATGCAAGTTATTTTTGTCAATATTCATAAAAAGAAAATTTTACGGAAAACAATGGAAATGGTGCAAGCCTTGCTTTGCAGGTAAATGACTAATTTAGCTGCTGGTAAGGTAATTCTTTTGCAGTCATCATGACTTCGTATATTATTTTCAAATAAGGCAGTAAAAAAGAAAAATTGTAATACCATTATGATAAATTTTGTTAATCTTAACTTATGGACCCTAATTCAAGAGAAAAATGATTCAATGAAGATTTTATTTAAAATCTCTAAAAATTTGGTAAAACTGGCTACGTTACGAACGTCTCGAATAAGTAAAGACACTTTACAATCTTTAGTTGATCTAAAAAGGTATAAATCTGTTATAAAAATTTCCTAAATCGTGAAAACTATTAGATTGCATCATCTCTAAAACGAAAGTCTTTTGGTCATGGAATTGTCACTAACATTCATATTAATAAATTTTCAAAATCAATTAGAATATATCTTTATACCTGTGTCTTAAAGGGAGGTTCCACAGTAATTTAGGATTTCTTTTGGAGGGGGGCGTTTATTATTATAAGAAGTATCTGTTATTAAAGAATTATTAAACGAATAATTGAAAGATTTAAAAGTAACCAATGAAAAATTGGATTAACCACTAATCTGATTGAAACAAGAAAAGGGATCTGTAAATAGACGGTTTCCTATAAAACTTGTTTAAGTAATCAATCACACGACATCACACAGTGGCGCAAAGCTGTCTAAGCTGCAACACATGCTGACGAGCAGGGAACGAGAACCTTAGTACAACGTGACGTAATGGAGTAATGATCAAAACCTTAGTACAACGTGACGTAATGGAGTAATGATCAATTTCTTACAACGCCTTCGACAGAATGACAAAATGACGACGAGCCCCACTGCAGAGTGTTGAGGTAGGACACGAGAATAGAAATTATTTCACCGCTTAAACGTTCAGCCTTGTTCGGAGCCCTTATAAGAGCCGTTGTTACACAAACAACAACCAATAAGATACACAAAATCACCAACGAAGCCAACTTAAAAAGGGGCACCAAATCAATCAAGTTACATCAACTAAAACCACGTCTCATGACCAAATTATTTTAACAACTTACTAACCTGTCTTTGTTCCATCAGACGACCATTTGGTTCCGATCAATAAAGATCTAATAGTATTTTCTTTGTTTAATCGATTAGAATAAGTACTAAGGTTTAAATTAATAAATTTTTCATACGGAAATTTTTTCATATAATAGAATTCATTTACATTGTAGGAGTAATTCCAAAATGAAGTTTACTTCAATAAAATTGAACGATTGAAATTTAACAAAGATTTATATTTTGATGTATAAGATTTAATATTTGAATTTGCCTGTTTTATATCAAACCACTTTTTATAGGGTATCTAATTAATTTAATTTTGCTTCCTAATATTAGATACCCACTGTTTGCCGGTGTACGGGTTAATTAGATTAAATGTATCTGTAACTCAAGGCACCCTAGAACCAGGCGATGGGCTGTGAAAATCTGTTATATACTGTTGACCCGCTGTTTATATTCTTGGCCTGCTTCTGCTGTATGGTAGACAATATTCTTTAAGTATATCTAATTTGTTTTTTTATTGTTTGATATATATTTTTTGTTTAAAGTCAATTTCTTAATTTTTGTACATATATTTACTTCCT
>JAULBM010007227.1:0-11801 GCA_032357055.1 Geukensia granosissima
TTGTTCTCCGGAGTTTGTCAGTACTTTTACATTTTCCCGTTTCCTCGAATATCCCCTTGGTATTTCTTGACACATTTTTCAAGTTTCGTTTTATCTGTGCATCCAGTAAGTTTACTACTACGAAACTTTTAACAAGTTCTCAATCTAATTTGAAAGAATTTGTCATGAATGACTGTAATAAAGCTTACAAAGATAATGGTATAAACTATTTTTGAAGTGTAAAAAATTCACTGTAAGTTTTGGATTTGACCTGTCAGGAAATGATTGATTTTGTTTATTTACTATTACAAAACATTTTTATCCGTTTCAGCAGTAAAATTTATAGACAGGTCGTTAGATATCTAGTGGACAAAAAAATGTGCTCCTTTAATAGCAGATTTTATTTCTTCACTGTTATGAAAATCAGTGCATGGCCAAACTTCACAAGGTTACTACTAGGTCTGATTTGTTAGATAAATTTTACAATACCTACCGCTAACTTGATCAGTCCTATTCCCTTAATAATTAAGATGTCTACAAATACACTTCCGAAATTAATTCAAAGGAATGAACCTTGAATAATGCAAATAACAACAGTATGAAATGCCGATTTCTTGACCTAGATGTTTATATATATCAAGGAAAAATTTCCACCAAAATTAACGACCAGACGGACGATTTCTCATTTCATATTGTTATTTTCTCCTTGCTTGACGGCGACGTTTCTTTGATTCCGTCGCACGGTTTATATATTTCTCATCTGGTTCGTTATGCCAATGCTTAAAGCGAAGTTTCAGATGTTAGTGAATGCAATCTCTCTGTGTCAATGAACAATTATTTAATCAAAGATTTCGTCATCACAAATTGATTAAAACATTTACAAAATTCTTTCATAGATATAAAGTTTGGTGTCAAAATTTGGATGTACTTATAATCATCGTATGAAAGTTGAAATAGTACATCCTACTTTTTATGGAAACAAATTCCCAATGATCTTAATATTTTTTTAATTTGCATATCCGTAAAGGATATCGTCATAGCATTATTATTCTTAAATATAGGTTTTATTGGTTCTAAAATTTACTTTCTTGTTAATAGCTAAATACGAAACTAAAGATTTTATACTTGTTATAACATTTTTTCCTTCCTGTCTATTTATTTTTATACTGGCATTTGCACAACTCATGTTTTATTTGACTTCAAATAATATTTTAACACTTAATCTAATTGGACGTGTATTTATGACACCGTTGTAAAAGAAAACGTGGTTTCCTGATCGGTTGCTTTTGAGTTTTTAACTAGGAAACAACAACTGCGAATACCCTGTCGAGTTCGATACTTTTGTTGTATCATGAATAAGTCTCGGTTGTATTTGTTGTTAATTTTCAGTATCGATCTCAAGTGTTAAAACCACTTCAACCGATTTTTAAAGTATGTTTTTATTGCTGTTTTGTCACACCGCTGTCCAACGTTAGGGGTGGGTTAAGCGCTCACCAACCGGTTTAACCCCACCACATTCTTATTTGTCTGTCCCAAGCCAGGAACCTGTAGATCAATGGTTGTCGCTGTTTAATTAGTCATTTATTGTTATATGTTCACCATTTTTCAATAGAAAAATAGGCCGATTGTCGGAATTGATCAATAGTTTCAGATTTTGTATTTCGGGGCCTTTTACCGCTTTCGTTATGGTATTGACTCTGGTTCATTATTACAGGCCGTAGTGGAAGC
Organism: Geukensia granosissima; assembly: GCA_032357055.1. Taxonomy (NCBI): domain Eukaryota; kingdom Metazoa; phylum Mollusca; class Bivalvia; order Mytilida; family Mytilidae; genus Geukensia; species Geukensia granosissima. The sequence goes on from JAULBM010007227.1 coordinate 1,708, forward strand.
TGTAGAAGTTTAAATTTTACTGTGATTTGGTAGATGGCTGTTTCATGGACAATCATGCCACATCTCCTATTTTTATAGTTTGCACCCATATACCAAATTCAAATTTCAAAAGCTTATTATACATTTACAACAAATTCAATTATTCTATATGAAATGTAAGAATTAAAAAAAACAAATGCAGTTTCATGTCACAATCTGAAAAAAAGAAGAACACGAAAAAAACGAGTTGGAAACTTTAATAAACTCAGATCTCTATTGGCTCAATGTTAAGAAACATGACACGGGAACCATTTTATTTCCGACAGATTACTTTTTTAAAATCAAACACGTCATTACATAAAAGTAAAATATTTCGTGTGCATGTTTGAAATTGTAACTGGACCAATTAATGCTTTATTGCACCTCTACACTGAAATCTGTGGTGAAATGGTTATCGAGCTCGCTTCGAGTGTGGAAGGTAGTAGGTTCGATCCGCGGCGATGTCGAACCAGAATTTTAAATTGTTATTTTGCTGCTTCTCCGATAAGAACGCAGAATTGGGGAGTAAGAGTAAAGAATTGTCGGCCCAGAAAAATTGCATGTCTTTCTGCAGACTGTTGCTTTCTTGAGCTTGCATGTTAAAAATAGTCAGCGTGTCGGTTTAGTAAAAAGCAGGATTCACTATCATCATTCATTAATATGCTCTCGTCCAGTTTGCATGAACTATTTGCCACTGGACGTTAGCAGCTTTCAATCAATCGATTACAAACATTAGTAACAATAAAAGTATGATAGACAGGCGTTAGGATAGCAGACGGTCGAATTGACATACAAGAGACAAAAACGATATCACTGTTATGTGAAGATGTTAAAGTTTAGCAAATTAATGCTCACCATATTAAATGTTTATTGTTCCGTTATGTATGTCTTACCACAAGTGCACATGTTGCGTCTTTTTTGTTAGCAACCACTGTATATTTAAACTGGTTTTCACTTGGGTTTTCTCTGTCAAATGATCTGGTATTAGTTATCACTCCCTAAAACAACCAAGTGACACGTATCGAAAAAACTGGAAAATGTTATTCAGTAAATGTGAGTTAATATAACAAAAAGATAGTACTAGATTGCCTGTAGAAAAGATAAAATGAATTTTTAAAAGTTCAAAAAGTATTGTTATCTTCTAAATTAACAAGAATCTGTTTGATTTACCAAGAAAACAGGAAATCATAACATATGCATTTTTCCGTTTTAAGAGTATATAAATTATGCGATTTATCAAGCCGTTCTTTACCTTTTGGTCAATCAAATTAAAGAATCCATATGCAGAACGGTCAGCAAACTCAAAATTTTCATACCCATTGACAGATACATTAGTAATCTCAGACGTTTCTAATCGATTTTCGGGAATACTAGCTCTGAATGTCATATTCTCATTCCTATTTGTGGGGTGCAGGATCTTGATAGATATATTAGCTGAATCAATGAAATCAGTGTCGTTTACTGTTACGGTAGCCATATAACTAGTTCCAGTCAAGGTTGTCGTAATTCTTATTATACCTTGGTTATTAATAATCAACTTGTCCTTAGGCTCTATACTGTAAGTTAATTCGGAGACAGAATCAAGGTCATCTGCTTGAACAACGCCTACAATTAAATCCGGGTATGCAGACTGAATGGCATAGAATGAATAATCACGTTGCTGAAACTTTGGCGCTTTGTTATTTATATCTATTACCTTAATTGTAACAGATACATCTATTGTATCCAACCCATCAATAAGTAGACCAAATTTTGTTAGATATTCCGGAGCGGTCAAAAAATCTAACACTGTCGATCCGAGCGTCAACATCTGGTTACTTATACTAAAGTTTGTGTCTGTGATTTCAAAATTTTGTCTCAAATTAAATGAAGCCACCCCGGTAGTCCTCCCACTGTCTTCTCTTAAAGTAGTTAAATAATTAGTTCTTACTACAGTCACTGTTAAATTAGCGATAATTGATGGTTTTTCTATCGTTACATGACGTGAGTAGGCAAGTACATTTTTTGCTTGAAGAATATCTAAACTGACTAACTTTGTTGTTACTATATTGCCTAGTTCATTCACTGTAATGATGTCTTCATTGGATATAGTAAAACCTCCTCCTACCAGACACGATGGGCAGACTTGTCCAATAACGCTTCCCTTTGGCATACCATCCAAGATGACAATATTTTGTTTGATAACGTCACTTTTCGTTACTGTTATAGAAACGTGAACATAATCTTGTAGAACAACTTTGTCTATAGTGACTGACACAACCAGAAATATATCATACTTGGACTGGTTCAATTTTCCGTTTAATACTACCGTAACATTTTCTGTGTTGGGATTGTTTATACGGAACAATGAAGAATCAGATCCAACTATGGAATGAATGGGGTTTATTTTATGAAACCCGGCCACTTCAGTAAAGTGCAAGTTGAGAACTAAAATTAAAAAAGGTTAGTTTCATATATATCTCCAAGAGTAGCAACATTATAATATTAACGGAAAAAAATGACATATTTTTAATACTTATTTATGATAATTAATAAACTACCCAGAAAATATTTCAGAACAGTCTTATGTCATCTTATTATGTGTTCTTATGTATTTTGTAAATATTAATGAAACAATCTACAAATCTATACTGTCATATCAATAAACTAAACATACGCTGTTGTCCAGTCGGGGTGTTTTCTGGTTTCTCAATCTTCTGTGATACCAGTGTAGAATTAAACAAACCCTTAGGTACTGTAAAAGAATAAAAGGATATATATTTGAATTTTTATAATTGCAACTGGAAATTACTTGTAAGCTAAACTGATTAAGATATCTGGACCATATTTTAAATGACAGTCAAATATTTTTACATTTACGATATCGTAATTTCTTTTCAAGTACTACTTTGAAAAGTAGTATAGGTCAGAAAAAATTTCTTGGTCATGGAATGTTGATGTATTAGCTGATTGGTTAAATTCGACTGTCATTTGGTGGATGGCTGTCTCATGGACAATCATGCCTCATCTCCTATTTTAATTTTATGTCTCTTGTTTAGCTATTTTACATAACCAATTATAAACTCTTGCTCATAAATATTAAATATTTTGATTTTCGACCTTACATTAGAAATATGTATGGCTTGACCTTTTCAAGCTAAATTCTTGTAAGGAAATGGCAGATATTGCTTAAAGGATGATATAAGTGAATAGTTAAAGTAAAATATTGGATGAAATAAAACATTTAAAATGATTATATCCGGAATACAAAATAAGCATTTTTTCACAAAAATTTGGGTTTCAGATCTCATAAAACTTACCATCGGACAAAAATCTTAAATCGAACACTTTTGTAGCTTTAAGTAAAATAATAAGATTTGCATAAAGATTTTTTGCATTCTGGTTCATAGTTTTTGTATCCAAAGTTGAATTTTTAATAAAGTGTCAAGATTCCATATTTATTACCAGGTGTATATTTATCGACATATGTAAACTCTCTAACCCTAAGACATAGCTAAATGTTAAACTTTTAAGAACATAAACATATATATCTTTTTTTATCCGAGGATAAACAAGATAAGTGAGGTTCACTATACAATAATTAAATAAATTTAAAAAATGACAACATGGAGAACTAAGGCATGAGTAACACGAACCACATTAAGATAAAAACCGGCTATGAGCTCAGATGATCCGAAAGGCTTAGCAACTCCTGCTCCACCAGTGGCACCCGTTATGTTACTCAGTAGATAAAGCCGATGTATAGTCTCAGCCGGTGTTAGTCTCAACCGGTATAGTATGGATTTGCTGTCACGACATTGGGAAGATGTTCATTGTCATTTGTGAAATGGATATTTCTTATCGTTAAAAAAATCATGATGATGACGGAAAAATTTTGCGGGGTGTTGCCTTTAATCTTTCTCTGAGAAACCATTGGTTCAGTAGCTTTCTTGTCAGCAGCCTGTATCATTAAAGTCCTGATAGGAAGCACAAGCCCCTGACAAGGGTATCAATTGAAAACAATACACTACGTATACTGGAATGATGTTAGACATTAATGACATGTTTACAGTTGGAAAATCAGTCACCTCTCTATTTTTTATCGTACAGTTTTGTTAGTATTTCGCCTTTATTGTCAAAGTGTAGGTGTAAGTCGAGGTATGAAGCAGACCATTCTGTTTCTGTAGTATCCGTGAAATTAAGTTTAATTGGACAGATGCGGTCAACATAGTAACCAAATTTAGAATTATTTAATGAAAGAACATCAACTATATAGCAGAACGTAAAATTAAACAATTCAGCCAACTTTTTCTCTTTTCCCTCAAGAAGGCTCTGTATGAAGTCAGCTTCCTATAAATAAAAGAATAAATCGGCGAGAATGGGTGCTCAGTTGGCCACCATCGGAATGCCAACAGTTTGTTAAAACACGTCCACCAAACATTACAAAAATGTTGCCAATCAAGAAATCTAGCATTCTTTAAATGTCATCTTTTATTATAATCAGAGTTAAAAAACAAAATGAGTTTTGATCCTTCTTAGAAACAAATAAAAGTACCTGCGTTTGCGATTTGTTTTTAGAAAACATAGGTGGAAGAGGAAAAGAGCCTTGATGTAAGATATTATAATCTTGAATATTTTTTGAATCCACATTTGAATCTCGCCACCTCTAGATGACTTGTCTAACAGTAGTTCCTAAGCCCATTTTTCCTGCTGATAAAATAATTGTCAATAACTTGGAAAGATGATTTGTGGAGCATTTGACAGGCTCTGCAATGTAGCTTGTTTGTAATGTAGCTTTGGAATCGTAAAGTGGGGACGGACCAAATTCTTCCTGCTTGTCTGAAATTCCAAAGGAAGATAAAACTGACCGATGATTGTCCAGAATAAGTGTCGTCGGATGGGTAGGGTTCCAAATGATTTGTCAAAACCCAATTCCTTTGTCAAAATTTATCAAAATTTACTTGATAGCGTGTGGTTTCCTAATAGGGATTAAATTGTACATCTGAACATAATTTAACGTTGAACAATACGCCTAAAATGTTAGAACTAATTGATTGTATTGCAATTTGTCAAACCACTATCCTGGTTTAAGGAGTGTGAGCACATATTTTACCCCTCTGCATACGTTATGTTCCTGTAGTCAAGTGAATATCGTTAATTTTATGTTTTAATGTTACTTGTTTTACATCCTCTTCTTAGTTGTCTTATCTTTGTTACATTTGAATATCATCACATTTAATTATTTGATCTAAAAATCGAAATAAGAAGCTAGATCCATCGTTAGAGACTACTTTAGTTGCAGTTACAGTGGTTTAGAATTTAAAGAAATGCAGCAAATGTCTGTTAAACATTACTTTTAATTTCATGCCAGACTGGTCTGACAACTGGATATTGAAGTTGTATAACGTAAAATGTGCAACATTTGAACTCACACAATGTACATATTCCATTCTTTTTAGCATAGCCTTGGTTACACCGGCATTTCCAAACTCCACTATCATCTGTACATGCGCTGTTGGGTGAAATACACCTTCCGGTATCCCCATATATGCCACAGTCTTCATCTAGCTGTACGTTTGTCCTGTTACTAGTACCTCCAGTACATGGTGTCGTCGTTGTTGATGAAATTGTCGTCGTTTCCTGTGTCTTCGTTGTTGATGGAATTGTAGTCGTTGTCGTTGTTTCTGTAGTAAATACCTCTGTTGTCGGTTCTTCAGTTGTTGTATCTGTTAAAAGCAATTAAAACCCCAAAGGCATAATTTACTGCTTAAAAACAAAAATCCCCCACTCTCATTACTAATTATAAAATAGGGCTGGAGGCAATGTTAAAACGTGAACTCTATGTTTCTTATAATTTAAGTTTTGTTAATGTCAGTAAATAACTTTCATTTTTTAAAGAATTTGAATGTTTTTTTCCACAAACAATTTTTGTGTGAAGAGAAGGTTCACATTTCACAATACAAACCTTTCTGTTTGGTATTTGCATATATTACCTCACAGAATGGTTGCCAAACCTATTGCTTAAGTATTATTATTGAGATTGAAGATTGTCGGCATCTTATCACTTTCCAAAATCTTTGTAAAAATTTTATATGTTTAATTACCAATATTTTGAATTAAAGTTTGTGCTGAAAATACAAAAATTGTAAGATTGCCAATAAGATGTATATCAGATAAATTTTTAAGATGATTTATATTATGTTCAATCTCTCTTATACAAAGCTTGCTACTTGTTAGTATGCTAACTACACTAATAATGTTAGTAAATAGTAGAGTTGTATACACAGCAATACCCACCTCTCACCTGAAAATAAATATTTATAATAAATAAATTCTACTTACCACGTACTCACCTGTTATTAAGCGCTTACCGTCTGTATTGTATATACAACTACCTACTAACCAATTCTGTAATGAAAATGTTACTATAATGTAAGTAGACGACATGGATCGTACAAAAACTGAGCAACATTTTAAATTACAAATTTTGCACCCTTTAAACAATTCGAAATCGGAAAATTGATTTTAAAATGGTATAAAAGCAAAATTTTAGTTGTTTTTTTTTTGTTCGTGTTGTTGTGAACGTTCTGTTTAATAACTTTTAATATTTCTTAACGTATTCTTATATAATTTTTATCATTTTGACAAAATAACACGGCAATGGTGACTATTTCAACAGCAATGTTACTTTATCTTTAACTTGTTTTAAAATACTATATTTTAGCTGTTATGTTCAAAATAGATATGAGTGCACAAAAATATCACCAAAGATATTGTAACTAATCATATTAAGTTTATAGATCTTTAATAATGCTTAGTTTGGTTCTGATTATTCTTTTCAAATCGACAAAATTTTATCAAACATTGTATCAAAATAAGTGAATCCATAGTATTTTCACATTTATATGTGGTATGTGACTATTGTAGAACCCTAACCAATCCCTAAACCTGACTGTTGTAAAAATAACTTTAAAAAAACGGTTGAATTTTCTTTTTACAGACATTTTTCAACACAAAAACTTGTTTGTTTAATACTGACCATATACAATAATAATTGACGGCTTAACCTATATTTTGGCGGCAAAACGTTGCTTAACGACCTTTGTCCTTTAGTGGAGAAGGCTAATGTTAGACTGTCATAACTACATCATAACAGATAGCCAGGTACTCTATAGTATACCAAACGAAATTTGACGCAACAAAAGTGAATTTCCATCGAAAGTTTTACAATGAAATAATAATATCGTATTATATATCGTTGGAATTCTAATTATTTGCCGCAGCTGATGCTGTAATTAAAAATTCATTTTGACTTGAAATATAAAAAATTTCCCCATAGGGTGTTATGTTAATTTTTTCGACATTGTAAATTTACTTCATTTTGTAGGTTCAACCAGCCAATGTTCTCGGGTAACAAGACATGATAAAATATATATTTTTAGGGTTTTATGACAGATAAAAGATGCAATTTCAAGAATGTAGTTGAATTATATTCAGGCGATAACACTGAAGAGCAAAATTAATCAATGAAAACATGCCATTTTGAGACAGATTTTTTCAATGGCAAAAATTTAACAAAGAGGGGTAACGGGAAATTTTTTGTGCTAGGGAAAACTAAAAATTTAACAGCAGGGTGAGTTGCGGCAAAAAATTAAAATTCCACCATTATATAACATGGCATACTTCATAGTTTTACTTTTGATATATTTTAACATAAGTCGTGGCAAATTTTGTTTGGTGAACATTAAAAACTTTTATTACACAGTTTCCAAAAGTTTGTATGGCTCAGTTTCCAAAACATCCATTTATACGAACATTAAGTACGGCATAAACATTAACAGTTAAGTACTGCTATTTATACGAACATTAAGTACGGCATAAACATTAACAGTTAGGTACTGCTATTTATACGAACATTAAGTACGGCATAAACATTAACAGTTAAGTACTGCTATTTATTTGAACATTAAGTACGGCATAAACATTAACAGTTAGGTACTGCTATTTATACGAACATTAAGTACGGCATAAATATTAACAGTTAAGAACTGCTATTTATATGAACATTAAGTACGGCATAAACATTAACAGTTAAGTATTGCTATTTGCAGTATAAAAGGTCAACAACAATCTTATGATGATTAAACAACATAAACTTCTCTTAGTTATTGTTTTGAATTACAATCAAAACGCTGGAAAAATGATAATAACTTGTAACTATCAAGTACTCCTGGACCTTTACAAGATTTGTAAAGTAGTTCGTAGTCAAATTTTTTGCTCTTTTTGATTCCATTTTTTCATTTTATTTGTTTGTTACCCTGCTTTGTACTGGACAGACACTTTGAGCCGGATTTATAACGTGCTAGCTCACGAAAGCAACAGTCCACAGGAAGACATGCCACTTTACCCAGACACATTATTCTGACTCTCGGCCGACCAATCTTTGCTCTTACTGCTACATGCTGCGTGCTTAACGGAGAAGCAGCAAATACCAATTTTAATGTCTTTGTTTTGACCCGATTGGGGATAGAACCCACAACCTAACGCACTCGAGGCGAGCACGCTGACCATAACACCACCGAGGCGGTCTGGATGGCAGTAACAAAATAAGTTAATTTAATATGAATAAACTACAAATATGCTTGATGACATTAAACACATACGATCGCCCCAAACAACCATCACCTCCTAACAAATCTTCTGAAACGGTAGATACTTAATTTACTTTGCCATTTACCTACTTTATCATTTCTGTTGGTCAGTAGTTATCTGTCTGGTTCAAAGAGGTATAAAGTGTAAAATACCATCATAAGGCAAAATCTTTATTGACATGTTATACAATGATTTATTGCTTTAAGAAAAAATATTTTAGTGGAATATTCAGTTTCTCTTTAAAGGCCATGTAACTCGTCAGCCATCCCAATCCTACGTGTCAAACTCATCAACAGTATTATTAGGTAACCAAAGCAATAAATATATATTATGTTCACAAAAACAGGCATGAATGTTTTTTTTTTTTTTTTTTGTCATAATACTTTACTGTACAATAATACCAAACTTATGGGCTGTCTTGCGTTTATCCGTGGAATATATTAATATAAGCAAAATTGAAGTTTATATTTCTTTCGGTATTTCTTTTGCAAAGAGTATTCATGTGCCTTTCAGTTTTCAGACAAATATTCACATGAAAAAATACATTTCAGTTTTATTAATAAATAATAGTCATTTTTACAGACAATAATTTCTATGTTGAATGCTGCGGTGATTTTTTATATTCGTTTTCAAGGTAATGTGCTGTTGTATTATACTAATTTTTGTTGTTAACGGACCCGTACACTACTCTGTCAACGGACAATGTCCTGACGTGGCCTCCATTCAACGAACCCGAGTCGTTAAAAATGGAAAATGTGGTGTATGCTATATGACCTTTCCAAGGGGAAACTCTCATCAGTAGCATAAGAACCGAAACGTAGGAAGTCAAAGATCCAAAGACCGGGGTCGCAAAACTCACTGAATACTTCGTTAACACCAATATCCTTAAGTTCAAATCCATTCTCTAAAGTGTTCATAAATTGCGACAACGTGATGTCGTCCTCGGAAATGTTTTCTGTAAATTTATCGCCTTCCATCATGGCTAACTGAACTAAAAACCCGCAAATGATGAAGCAGACAGATATTTTGGCGGTTTTTTTTGCATGTTGTCATGTGTTGAAACACTTATTCACCAATCAAATCGGTATATGTTTTAGTCAACCTGCACGGCCTGAGTGACCTGTTGACCCGACCTCCTACGTCGGACGGGTCAAGTAGGGTCACTCAAGCCGTGCAGGTTAACTAACATATACCGAATTGCTTGTTCAATAACTATTACCTAAAGTAGACATTTTTCTTACTTCATGTACTTGAAAAAATTTGTTGTATTTCAGTTTCATTATTATAAATCTGAGTCTCACATTTTCTACCAATCACAACAACATGGGAATGAAAAGATGCACACACCCTCAAACAGTCATATAATAGAACCAGAGGCTCCTAGGAGCCTGTAATCGCTCACCTGGCATACAATTGCCAATACAAAGTTGACACATGGCAGTGGC
>JAULBM010007238.1:0-11800 GCA_032357055.1 Geukensia granosissima
GCATTAATTGTATTTCATAACTTTTCTAATCATTGGCGGGGCATAGTGTCCATTGGACACATATCGACTTGTTTAAATAAAGTGTACTGGAAGAGTTCAAAAGTTGTCAAAATTTGCATTAAATACCTTTAAAACATTTTCAATTGTCAAAATTTACATTGCAATTTAGACAGTTTAATGGAAGAGTTCAAAAGTTTTGATTTAATGAATGGTCAATGAAAACTTTGTATTGCTTATGGATACGGATAAATTGGACAAAAACTTGTATTTTTCTGGTTTTTTTAAAAACTGGTCGTTGACAAATTTTTTGCAGTAATTCTTCTTGAAAATCAATATTATCAAATTTGCCTTTATTTTGTTACTTTAAAATACAAAATTTAAAGTTACATGGACAGATTTTCTGACTTTTTCAAAAATGTTCCAGTTTCAAACTTTTTATGAAGCGTATTCATTTGAAAATTTAGAAATTGAAAACGAAACATTTTTTGGAGAATTTAATAAGATATATTGCCTGATATAAACAGTTTCTTAGATGAATTCTAAAATTGGCTCATTTTAAAAAATATTTTGATGTTACACCTTGAAAACTTTATATGTTTTAAAAATGATTCACATTCGAATTATGATAAAATTTTAAATCTTTTTAATACAACAAATTTTAGACAGTCAATTTTATTTTGAAATTATGAAAACTAAAAAAAAATTGCTTCAAAAAATTATTTAAAACTATTTTTCATCTTTTGTTTTATATTTTTATTTTTTTATTTAAAAGAAAATTTACACAGAAGCTTTGTTCTCAAAATTATATAGATAATATGAAAACAGTACTGGTTCCAAAAATAGTTTTTGTTCAAATGCCTTAAAAATAAAAAATATTGCAAGTTGCAAGAAAAATTTCATTTGAACAGTTTAAAAAAATAGAAGTTTTTCTTAAAATTTTAAAGTGGGAAAAATACATTTTATTTGAAATTCGTATAAATGGAACAAAAAATGTCTGAAACAAAACCATTATTATTTAAAGTAATATTTTTCTGCCATTTCATTTTTACTTATTATAGATATGTTCCAAACTATTTATTTCCAAAAAAATATTGAAAGATTTATTTATGAAATATACGAAAAAAGTTAACTAAATTAATATGAAATTGACAAAAATTCAAAAATTGAATTGTTGACCACTATTTCACAGATATTCTGTAAATTTAACTAATGCTAAAAAATTTCCCTAACCCTACCTTCCTTTCCCTTGACACATCATTCCTTAACATATAAAAGTGCAGTAAAATCTCTTATTGTGCTCACTTGAAGGCATGGTGAGTGAATTTACTCTGTAAAATGTAATAAAAATAATAACTTAAAATTAATAATTAATCAATATATCAAAATATTTTTTTATAAAGTATAAAAAGTCTTTGAAAATATAAATAATAATAATAATTATAATTAAATATTAACATTTGTTAAAAATATTTTTACATAAAAGTATTGGAATAAATTAATGTAACAGTAAAAATAAATAAATGTAGTAGTTGAGAAAATCTGTGAAAGATGTGGTCAGTGATTGTTTTTATATCAATATTTGGCTTTTCTTTTTTCAATACCTTGCTTTGTTTCATATTTGGCATTACTTTTATCAGTATTTGGTATAACATTGGTAAAAATTTGAATTTACTTTGCTTAATATTTGGCTCTTTTTTGCTTAATTTTTGGCAATACTTTTATCAATATTTTGCTTAACTTTGTTTAATATCTACCATAACTTTTTCAATGTTTGCTTTACTTTTATCAATATTTGGACCTTATTTTTTTAATTATTTTGTTTAACTATTTCAATGTTTAATATTTGGCTTTACTTTATTTAATGTTCGGCTTTAAATTTTATCAATATTTGGCTTTACTTTGTTAAATATTTAAATCTACTTTTTTAATATTTGGCTTTTAATTTTTTTTATATTTGGCTTTTAATTTTTTTTATATTTGGCTTATTTTGTTTTGTTTTTTTTTTCATTTGGCATATTCTTTAAGGGAGGTGGGGGGTCTGGGTACTGGTGTCAATACCAGGGCTCAACCCACAGAGCTGCCCAGCGCGTCCCCAGGTGGCGGATAGGGGATGCCCCCTCATTGGGGGTTGCCAGGTGATGAAACAGAAAGCCTGGCCGTGGACCATAGTGGGAAACATGTTTTTTATATTGTCATAAATCTTATATGTGGAAGACAGCTTTTTAATTGGCGTGAACTGAAATGTCATATGAACAAATTTTTCAACAGCTCAGCTGTTGTATGCGAACGGCTCAATATCGATAGGGGATGTATGTAGTAAAATATAGTACTTGTGTATAGGAAAAGGCGTCAGTGTTTGAACTTGATTAATTAAAATGTTGATCAAAGGAAGCGCAATCTACTGACAGGCTGGTTGTTATCGACATATTCTTTGAATATTTAATGTAACATGCCCATACGATTACAATACAGTGTCACCTTTAGTCTACTGTGAGCGAAACCGTTAAAAGTCTTTTTATTGCCTTCCGCGGTTAAGAGTTGGCACAAACTGATCTCCTGTTGTCAGGCTACGCATTGCTAGCATACCTAGCATAAGGAACAGCAGACCAGTTTAAAGTTTCAATCTGAGTCCCCAAAAGCACATGTTGCTGTGATGAAGCATGATTGATTTTACTCAAAACTAAAAGAATTATATGTACCCCGGTATTTATACATGATTCATGTCAGATAGATTTGGAGAGTTAGGCATTGTTGCATCAGAAATTGAGTGCCGAATATAAGGAACTCGGAATCGATATTATGAATAAATGATAGACTAACTGCACTTGGAGTTGCACAGGTGCTGGTCTTGTATACTTTTCATTATTTTGTCAACAAGTTCTCAATGGAATGCTTATGTCAAGCAATGTCTTTTGCATTAATATTATATCAATATAGGGGTTGTTTATGGTAAACATGTGTTTTAATTCAGTCTTGTTTTGAAAATGAAAGAACGCAAATAGAAAAAAATCTTTCAAACCAAAGACATTAAAATTGGTATTGGCTACTTCTTCGCCAAGCACCCAGCATTTAGAAGAAAGAGCAAAGACTGGTCAGCCCAGAGTCAGAAAAATGTGTCAGGGTAAAAAAGCATGTCTTCCTTCAGACTGTTGCTTTAGTGAGCTAGCACGTTGAAAATCTGGCTCAAGATGTTGGTCTAGTACAAAGCAGGATTCATTTATTAATATGCTCTCGTCCTGAGTAAGCATGGAATAGTTGCCGCTGGACAGTAAGCAACATGCAATCAATGTAGTCTGCAACAAGAGCCATAGAAGAGTTGACATAGTAGTAAAAATCCTACTGTCATTTTAACATTGGACCCTATGTTGTGATTTTTAGCAAATCTGAAAAACAATGTGGCTACCAGGAGCAGTCATTTCATTTTGATTGGCATTGAATTCAAAGCTAAGAGCCCTCTGTTCATTTGTTGTGAGAATGATACTTGGATGGTCAGATTATGGTCCTTCAAGAAGTTCCAATCAGATATTCGAGATGGCTGTCACAACTGAACTAGGTTTACATTGGATCCTTTGAGAATTTGTTCAAACTTTTTGACTGAAACTATTTAGCTGATTGAAATGATTTGTCATGTGAATTTCTTTGGATGGTTTTTAAATTGTTGAGTTTCTCCTGTAAAAAAATAAAAATTCAAGATTGATGCTAGAGTCAGTTAAGTTTTAAATTTTACCCTATGAGAAAATTTCTTATTGTCTGAAAGTGTCAAGCTGATTTTAATGATTTGTAATGTAATGATCCTTGGATAGTGCTCTACAAAACTTCTGTTTTCTCATGCTCATAAGATATTCAAGATGGGCATCATAGCCGGACATTAATTAAACTGTATAAGTCTCCAATTTGTCTCATGCCAATTGGAAATTCAAGAAGGCCATCACAGATTTATTTTAACATAAGTTACGTTGCACCCAGTAAAAATTATATGAAACTCTCATAATCTTTATTATATAATGCTATTTTACAGATATTTTGATATTGTTTCAAATGATATGCTGATTTTCCCATAGTGCATGGATTTTGCTCGCTGTATGGCTTGGCTATTGTCATTTAATAAGTTCTGTTTAATAATCTTTTTTCATATTTTATATTTTTATTTAAAACATGCAGTGTCTAACTTAATGTGCAATGGCCATCAACATAATCTTAATGTGGATAACAGAAACACAAGACAAATGGAAAACTAGTGAGAGTATTACCTATCTATTAAGACTAGAGGAAGAAGTCAATGATGATTACTTGACCATAATAGCCACAAGTTATGTAAGTGTTCTGAATAATGATAAAAAAAACCCTACTTTTGTACAGTCACTTTGTCAGAGTTCACCCCTTCCCGAAAGACCCCTAAGTGGAAAATTAACCTGAAGTTAGTTTAACATAACTGAGTCTTTTTAGCTCACCTGGCCTAAAAGGCCATGTGAGCTTTTCTCATCACTTGGCTTCCGTCGTCCTTCTGTCGTCCGTTCACAATTACAAAAAAAATCTTCTCCTCTGAAACCGCTCAGCCAATATTGACCAAACTTTGGTGGGGTGGTCCTCTTTCAAAATTTTGTTCGACGACCCCGACCTCCTAATAAAATGGCCACCAGGCTCAAAATAGAAAAAAGGGGGGATGAAATTTTTAAAATCTTCTCCTCTGAAAGTATTGAGTGAATATTGATCAAACTTGGCTAAAATGGTATTTGGATGGTCCTTTACTAAAATTATGTCCGATGACCCCGTCCTCCAAACAAAATGGCCACCAGTCTAAAAATAGAAAAAAGGAGGGATGAATTTCAAAAATCTTCTCTGAAATCACTGGGCCATTTTGAACCAAACTTGGCAGCAATTGTCCTTAGGTGGTCCTCTTTCAGAATTTTGTCTGATGACCTTATCCCCAATCCAAGATGGCTGCCAGGCTAAAAATAGAAAAAAATGGGGATGAAATTTGGAAAATCTTCTATGAAAGTATTGAGCCAATATCTTAGCCAAATTTGGCTGGAATGGTTCTTGGGTGGTTCTTTACTATAATTTTGTCCAATGACCCTGACCTCTAAACAAAATGGACTACAGACTAAAAATATAAAAAAAGAGGGACAGATTTCAAAAATCTTCTCCTCTGAAACTAAAGCACTAATCTTTACAAACTTTACTGAAATGATTCTTAGGTGGTTTCCTTCCAAAATTATGTGCAGCATTTCCAACCAAACCAAGATGGCCATCCCTGACGTACTAAGTGTAATATAGAACCCAATGGGAAATTTGCAACAAAAAAATATTTATCTCGCACAATTAGAACCTTATTAAGGTGGAATGGTCCTTAGGTTGGTCCCCTTCATAATTATGTCAGATGACTTCATCCGCCATAAAAGATGTCCTCCACAACCAAACATAGTTCTACATAAGGCCCTTTGGGAAAATCATGAAAAAATTTACAAGTCTGGAAACTACTTGCTCAATTTTAACCAAACTTTTGTGGAATGATTCCTAGTTAAGTCTCTTTCAGAATTTTGTTGATTATCGACCTCACCCACCAACCAAGATGGCCACTCCAGTTGAACTTAGTTTTACATATGAGAAATTTATAAATTCATAAATTATGAAAAGAAATCTTCTTGACTGGATCTACTTCCTGCATTGGTACTTTACTTTGTTGAAATGGTCCCTAGGAGAACTTCTATCAGAATTTAGTCTGTTGATCACATGGGCCAACCAAGACAGCTGCCACGGCCCAACTTAATATGACATAGGACCCTATGGTAAATTAAAAAAGATTTTTTTTCTCATCTGAATAAAAAAGATTTTTTTTCTCATCTAAAACTTAACTCCATTAGAATCAATTTTTGGTGAAATGGTCCCTAGATGGCTTTCTTTCAGAATTGTATTGGGCATCCGCCAACCAAGAGGGATTTCTCATCCAAATTTGCTTGTGCTATTCAAACCATAGTTAATTCAAATGGTTTTAATGCAAACGTACGTTATTTTGGGAACTGATTACAGGTGAGTGATGACAGGCTCCTGGATGCCACTGGTTTGTTATATTTCTGATTCAGATATTTTGGAAGTAAAAAGATCTTCAAAAGTCATCTAATCAAATATCTCAAAGGCGGTACAAGAGCTTATTTTGAAACAATTCATTTCTGGGATTTTCATTTTTTTTTTTTTTTAATTATATAAGCTACAATTTTGGAAAACCACATTTGTTAAATGTTTTAAGATGAATTTTGATTGCAAAAACATTAAAATACAATGTGATTTCTTGGTAAATTTGGGATTTATGACTCAAGACTCATAATTGGAATCAACAGGATTTCCATTTAAGTGGAAATGAGAACACACAGCTTGATTGTGAAACAAGCAAAGTTGCCTCACTGGAAGGTTTATGTGATTTTAAATCAATTTCTAAACTACATCAAAACATCAAAATACAATATGATTTTTGTTTAATTTTTGGATTTGTGACCCAAAACATATAACAGGAATCTCCTGGAATTCCATTTAAGTGGAAATGAAATGAGAACACACAACTTGATTCTGAAATAATAAAAGTTACTTAAGTACTGTAAGATGTATGCAATTTTAAACCAATTTCTAAAATTACATCAAAGATTTAGATGTGTGAAAAATATTTCAGTAATTTCTTTCATATTCCCCATAGCAAAAACCACTTTTTCAATACTAATGGGTTGTTCTTGTATAAATTTTATAGACATGAGACTACTGTATAAGAAAATGTTTCTTAATAGATTTTCATTTTTATCACAGTTTGTACCAGGTTACTACATTTGAATTTGGGAAAGGAGTGTGAGGGTTATCTGCTGCTTCTCAACCAAGAGCATGAAATGTTGGATTAAACCAAATTCTCTAATTCACTGCAGTCAACTTTTCTGGACTGGGGGAAAAATGGCCTGTTTCCTTGTGTGTACTGGTAATTTTGTATTTGTTCATTTCACAACATAAATGTGCATGAAATTCTTTTCCCGGAACATCAAACAACCTACAGTTAATCAAGTTTGTTCATTTTGGTTGTAATAGGCAAATCCTTTGTTGAGATTATCTTTGTATATTTTTACATTGTGACATGGGAGATAACTACGCTCGAAAAATGTATTAATTATGATTGTATATCAAATTAAAAGAGAAATAAATGATGAACCAAACTTGTCATACGTAAAAATATACAGTGTATTTGGAATTTGAAATGTTTGTTGTTTCTAGATTGATATGAAGCCTTGTGAGACATCCAAGACTGAAACAAGTTTGTCACAGCCTTGCATGAAATCAGGAAAAACAAAAGGATGGATAAAAGTGTAAGATTGACATCACACATTTTCAATTTTCTACTCCCATTTTAAAAGTACTAAGGCCTACCTCCGATTTCCAGCTTATCTTTCATTAATTTGGGCAGTAATCTACATACTACAAAGACAATAAAGTAAATTTTTTTAATGATTTTACTATAATCTTTACATTGGAAACAACACTGAAAATTATCAAGAAAAATTAGAAGTTTGAAATTTTGGCAGACATCAAATGTATGAACAGAAGAAAAACTGTGTTTACTTCCTAATTAAACAGTCAAAAGCATTACCAAAAAGGGAAAGTTTCTTCAATTTACAGGTACATGTTCTTATAAAATAAAAAAATTAGAAAGTTCCAATTTTAATTTTATTTAAAATTCTAACCATCGGTTAAATTTATTAAACAATTTTTAAAAAGTACTACTTAAGCTCATTTTTTTGTACCATCAAATTATCCCGATGACGGCAGCCTAGCCATTGAAACATGTCGATCAACCAATAAATAATCCTGCAATCCTGTGATGGTGTTGTTGTTATCATGTGCGTTCAATTTGATTGTTTCAACATAACAACCATGCATACCATGATTGGTATCCACCTCGAGGGTTCTTACACAACCATAGACTTATCAGGTGTTGGTTAATTTTATTTAAATTGTGGCAAACTGTAACATTTTAACTATAGCACTGGAGCACTATAAATTTGCAAAATTCAATTACCATATATTTTGTAGATATGAAGTTTACATAAGCAAACATGAAGTCAGCCCTCCTACAAAAAAATTTAAAAATTGGAATTTCTATTATTTGTGTTTTTCTGTACACATGTTTAAAAGTAGAAGTTAATTTGTTTTTGTGCATCTCTGAAATCTGCTAAGCAAAAAAATTTTGATGCTTAGTTGTGAAATTATTGTGCAAGTCTTATAATCAAATCCTTCAATCCTTGTAGAATTATTTTGAAAGTTTTTATATTTTTACATAAAAGTATAAAAGAAAACTTATGAAAGGTTCAAAATGGTACATTAAAAAAATAATCAAAATCAAAATTCCAAGCTTACATGTCTATTAACTGCCCTAGCACCAAGGAAATATTCTTTTCATGTTTTATTATCTCTGAAGCCTTGGTCTCGATATGGCTGAAGTCTACATTCAAAAGCTGTTGAAGATCTACCAAATTTATCCTGCCTGAAAAAAAAATCAAAAGGTATAGGATCTTAATAAAACTTCACTAAGGACATTGTTGAATAGAATTCATAAAAAATGTACCCAATAGGACTGTTATTTATTGCATTTATTCTAAAATTACAATATCTTATCTGTGTATGAAAACAAAATAAATTAGCAGGGTTTTTAACACTTGAAACCCCACAGATTGGGACAGCTATCTTTTTATTGTTGATTAATGAAGAAATTTGTTGATGGAGATGGAGACCAAAATAAAAATTTTTCCCGTACTTAACCTTTTTTTAAAATAATTTGTGTTTTTCAAAGGAGGCCTAGGCATCCGCACCTGATATACATGTGGTGTTCCTGCTATTTTCAATGTATAGTTCAAAAGGTAGCATGTGATAGGTTGACCCATCCTGTCAACACTTTTATGTATTGTCAACTGCATGTGAAGATGACAAAATAGTAATATTCTAACAGTGTCCATTAAATGGTAGCCTTAATTGGTATTATAATTTCTTTAATACTTCAAGTACTCAATTTTTCTTTACTTGTTTTTTCTTTCTACAGCAATAAGAAATTTAAAGTAAAAATATTAATCACACTGGTAGTGGTATAAAATGAGCATTTGTAACCATCTAATTGAAATAAAACCCTTGAAAAAGCTCTCCAGTTCATTACCTTCTTCAGAAAGACAAATAACTACATCACATCTTTACTAGAGTGATTGTTGTTTATACAATGTTGTTAATACACAACATTTGCTTGTTCCATAAAAGTTATCTTTTGTAGAAAATTCCATAGTACAAAATTGGACATGCACATATATACTTAAAAAATAATATCAAAGACTTATAAAAAATATCAACCGTATCTTTCTGGCTTATATTCCATATTCTTTCTTTTGAATATATGCCAGAAATCCACATCTTAATACCTTTGTAAAAAATATTCAAAAGAATTTGTACCTTTATAAAAAAATATTCAAAGGAAAGAAAGAAATTCAAGTTAAATGTAATGAATGTACAATATACCTCCATTAACCAGCAATTCATCTTTGATTTCTTTGGCTAGTTCTTGGTGAGTTAAATATTCTTTTCCATCTAGTGTGTAGATAACATCAATTAACTTTAAATTTACCAGCCTTGTCACTATTTCTACCACATTTCTCTCAGAAAGTCTAAAATAAATACAACAGTGTTATCAAGGATGTTATTCTGTGATTGTTCAAGGACCTGAAGCTTCCAGTACTTTATAATGGAATTATTGTGGAAATAAATCCCCAACCCTTCAACCAGGTTTTCTAAATTGAAACGTGAAAAGAAAGACCTTGTGGAAACCTCAAGATTGGTAAATTCTGTCCTTTTTTCTCACGGTTGGAGTGTAGTCTCTATGACATTTAACCAATTTTTTTAAATTTTCATTTAAAATCACCTCTATATAAATTATTGTTTGATGTAGAAACAATGAATAAAGGAGGAGGATTTTTTTTTACTTAATTTTAAAAACAGAATCAAGTGACAAGAAATTTTTTGTTGTTTGCTTTCAAAATTCTCAACCGATTTTTTTGTGTTTTCCATTGTTGCTGGTTGGTTCAGTTGGCTTGGGGTTGTTAAATATTTAAAGATTTCTCTTCAGGTCAAACAGAAAATGAAGCCAACATGAAATCTGAGGTGACATGACTCTAGTTCAAATATGATTTGGGGCAAATCAATCTAGATTATGTATTTACATTGTCCTTGAACCAAGGTATATACTTTTCCTTCCTGTCCCAAACCAAGAATCTGTAGAACAGTGGATGCTGTTGTTTTTGTGTTTGACTGTTACATATTTTTCATTTTAAGCTAAATTGGCTGATTATTATAACATTTAAATGACCTCACTCTTTATTTTAAGGGCCTTTAAAAACTTGCCTTCTAGTGTGTATCTTTGTCTATTGTTCAATGTTTGAAGCTGATCTGTAGATGTTGATTTTTGATAATTTGTGTGGCTGCATCATGCCAGATTGCTTATTTTTATATTGCATGTTAATTATACAAATACATTGTCAGTTGTATCACTAACAAAAGCTGTTAATGCTTAAGTGCAACAGATTTTCACTGTGGAAAGCTTTTGTTGAGGAACAGTTAAATGAAATGTGTTTTATTCACAAGGAGCAGATCCAACTTTTTGGGGAAAGGCATGAAAGAAGAGACATTGCCTGTTATTGTCTCTCATACTTATTAAACTTTATTTTTGAGAAGAGGTGTACCCTGGATCATCCTCTACCAATCTGTACCTGTCATGCCTGTTGATGGAGTTGCAAGCTAAAACATTTAGGAACAAGTTTTCATGAAAATAGAGTAGACCCTTTTACAAATTAATACAGAAATTTGGGACCAGTTAACAATTGAAATATTAACTTAATATTTGGATGAGTTTGCACTATAAAAACTTTACTATAATAAATTGTTTTAGAAATGCAACAGAATTCTGGGAACACCTTTATTCTGATTGCTTTGCATTGGTAAAGACCTCATTCATGAAGACGCTGAGTTTGTGCAATGATTTTTACTTGGACAGAAGTTGAATTTCTGAATCAGTCCAAAGGTCTCTGTTGTATCCTAGACCTGAGCACCAATATGATCTCCTATAGTCAATAACGACTTTATATTGATTGATTGACTGAATGGTACTTAACGTCCAGTGGCAAATATTTCATGCATATTCAGGACGATAGCATATTAATGATAAGTTATGATAAATGAACCCTGCTTTGTACTAGACGCTGAGCCCGATTTTTAATGTGCTAGCTCACGAAAGCAACAGTCCGCAGGAAGACGTACCACTTTATCCAGACACATTATTCTGACTCTGGGTCGACCAGTCTAAATGTCTTTGGTTTGACCCAGCCGGGTACCGAATCCACGACCTTCCGCACTCACTCAAGGCAATCATGCTAACCATTACACTACTGAGGCTGTCTAAAGACGTTATAAATTAAACATGCTTAAGTAGAAATATCAAAGAAATATGGACAAATCATAAGTCTGGTGTACGCAAACAGTATAACAATTACTATAACAACTTTAATAAGGCTAACTTTCAAAGAAAACAAAAAAATGACATATTGTCCATTTCATTCACAGTTCTAATCTATTCTATTGGGAAATCTTTCTCCGTCCTCCTTGGGACAACCACCATTCGGAGTTGAGTCAATACTGTAGGATTTCGTAGATTTAAAAGACGATGTATGTACAGTAAACACAGATCACCACGTGCAGGTTATCAGCTATACAAGTGCGCTATATTACACGTGCCTTA
>JAULBM010007249.1:0-21727 GCA_032357055.1 Geukensia granosissima
CAAAGCAGGGTTTATCATCATCATTCATTAATATGCTCTCGTCCTGAATATGCATGAAATACTTGCCACTGGACGTTCAATATTCAATCAATCAATTTATTTTACAGGGATATAATTTAGATTGTATTTTTCTGAGTGGTACTGCTGTCAGTTTGGTGTTAGTGAAATCAGACAATGAACAGACTACTATTGATGCCTTCTGGAAGATTTACCACACCATTTGGACAGGTTAGAAGACAAAATCTTCTCAATCTTCTCATGTTGACAAATGATACAATCGAATCATCCCTACTTTAATGATCAGTTTAATGATCTTTTGTAATGTGACTATAATAAAATGTTAAAAAATATAGTTATTTAGTGATTTAGTTGATCCTGTAACAGAAAATAACTAGCAAAATTCCAAATGCGAGTTTTAATTATTGCGATTTGCATCCTGTTGCATTATTTGCAGTAATAAAAACATCGCAATAATTTCTGAATTTACAGTAGTTTTTTTTTCATGTTATCATCCACAAATGTAAACATACTGAACATTCTGAATGGGATATCTGGCAAGATTTGTTGGCAGTAACTTTACATAACAACATACAAACTTGTACATGTCACATACCTAGTTAGTTTCACATTAAGTTAATAAAATGATAAGCTTTGTTTGTCAACAGACTTTTTCAACTTCTTGTGCATACCAAGTCATGTAGGTGAACGTTGAACAATCAATTGTGCAGGTGAACAGGCTTTTCTTCATTCTAAAACTTATTATATGGTCTTCCCATATTGCTGGTAGATTTGTCTCCCTTATTAGTAGGTACCTTAATTTTTAAAGTTAAAAGGCAGAAACGACAATTTCATTATTTTTACATTAACATGTAATATCTTGGCAAAAATAAAAAATTATGTTGACAAACATTTATAAATTACATTTAAAAAGTGATATTGTCAGTGTATTAACAGTCAAGATGAATATTAAAAAAAAATCGCGAATTTTTCCCATTATAGCCATATTGAGATACCATCCATAAAGAGTCATAAGTGTTTAGTAATTGCATGCTTTCTTTAGTCTTTTAATAACATTTCAGTTATAATTGCAATGTATGTAAAAAAAAAAGTTCCATGAGACATGTTTTTTATATGCGGATAATAAACTCCTGAGATGTGTATTTAGGATGTTTAAATTACTGAGATGTGTATTTAGGATATATAAACTCCTGAGATGTGTATTTAGGATGTATAAATTCCTGAGATGTGTATTAAGGAAGTAATCAACTCATGAGAAGTGTATTTTGGAAGTAATCAGGCTAATATTTTATGAATTTCTTTGATTGCTTTGCTGAAATTAATAAATGGTAAATGTTTTGTAGATAAAGAATTCACGTTTGAACTATTGTTGAAGAATAACCATGAAGAAGCATTTCAACCAGAGAGAGTGCCAGAACTCAACATGAGAAATATTGCGATAATGAAAGGAATTCTATCTTGTGGGAGTCACTTATTACAAAATCAGCATTTTGTGAAGAAATGTTTTGACGAAATTGTTTGGTTTTGTCAAGGACCAATGTCATTACATTATCATGCATTCAGTACATTAGAACAGTTCCTTAAACTTCTACACTCAGAAACAAATGTCACACTATGGAACATTGATGATATGACGTCTGCTACTATTGATCTAGTGTGGTTAAATTGGGGTAGTCCAGTACAGGATGTTCCACAAACAGTGACTAGGATTTTCACAGCAGTTTTACAGATTTGGTATCATCATTATAAACATTCTCGATGCAGTGACATAATAGCTGGTTTGTTGTCACGGCTACAAACTATTTCCTGGTATGTCAAAGGTCAATACAGGATTCTAGGTGCACTTGTGCCATATGTTGAAAGTAAACAGGTAATTGAATTGTTGTCAACATTTATCATTGATTCATGACATACTGTATTTGAAGATTTGCTGGCATCAATTGAAGATTTGATGCATTATCGGAGCAAGTAAATGGATATTTGGAACTATCAAATCAAAATTGATGTTGACAAATCTTCAAATACAATACTGTTAACTCCATTCTAATGCAATTGAATAAAATAGCCCTTAATTTTAATTTTTTTTTAAATATCGAATAAACGTTGGCGCCTGCACAGTTACACCAGCAGCAGCAAATGTGGAATTGATGCCATGAAAATTTCGACATCATCCAATAAAAATCAACATTACAAATACTGTTGCATTAGAATAGAAATTTACTTTCATATTTATCTTAAATTGATTTAAATTTTTTTTTAAATATTGGTTAATTTGCATGTATATGTACATAGATGGTCACTTGCATGAATATGTACAGTATATACTTTACACAATTTTCTGAATTTATGTATGGATATCATGTAAATGTGAAAACCTGTATAACATTTCCCCATACATGTATAAGGTTATAATTTAACATTTATACCATAAATATGAGAAAAATATTTCTGTGAGATTGCTATAGGGTAATTACTAAATGACCTGAGAGTATCTGATGAAAATTAATCCATTGAAGACGTATCCATTTTAGATGTTGAAAAATGCTAGACGCTTATTGATATAACCACAATGTTCTTGTTTGTATATTATAGATGTTAAGCAGTGATATTAGAAAGAAACTCTTACTGTGTATGTCAACTAACTTTCTGGCAGCAACTGGTGCAGAAGTTTATAAATCATTCCTTAGTAATATCAGGTCAGTATCAATGAAAGATTATCATAATTTTTTTTTAATTTCATGGCACTTTTATGTGATACTGAGCATATCATAATGATACACCTACAGTTCAAACACCCAAGAGGTCAATATTGAAACTATTTGTGTAATAGGACTGTTTGAATAATAGAGAAATCAGATCATGAAAATTTGACTGAATAAAGTTTTGGCATACTCATAGTGTTCAAGCAATTCAAGTTTGAACACCTGAATTGTAGCCTGGTTGACCCATGACCTTGTTTTCAAATTTTGTGTCTAGCTCTGCATTAACTTGAAACAAGGCCTGGGGAAAAATGTTTATTTTAAACCATGACCATCCCCAAGATTTTGAAACAGGATTTCAAATTACTGGGTAATATGACAAATGTGAATTTTGACCTCATAAATGAAATGTTATCCAAATGTTTTTTTTTGGCTGCTTTGCTGTACTTGTATTTGGCGTCATTAATAACTAATTTCTCCAGACTCGATATTCTCATTGGCAGTATAACAGATATATGAGCATACAGTCTTAACAGGCAAAGACAACTTAGGTTGGATCATAACTTGATTTTTTAGAATAGGGAAAGATACCTCCTTACTGAATAAATGCAGAAGAAAGCATGTTTTGTACAACTGTAAATGTATTTTACGGTAGTTTTGTATGTAAACAATATGGCATTTAACATTTATTTTCCAATTCAGTCTCTAGTTACTTAAACAGCTTAAAAGACAAGCAAATTTTTACATAAGATTTGGGACAGCAAGTCAGATTAAGGTTGAATGTAGTTTTAACACTTTTCATTCCTGTTTTTGATGTAATCTTTAATATTTAAAAATAACATTATAGGAAAAACGAAGACTTTGTAAGCAACTGGAAAGATGGGTGGTCAGAAACTGTCCTGCAGGGATTGACCAGCAGCAACAGGTACTTATATAAATATAGTAATATTGAGCAGCAACAGGTACTTATATAAATATAGTAATATTTAGGGGTAGATATGGGGGTCTGGAGGTCATCAGATAACCTTCGGATCTTGAGTATGCCTCAGGATTATAGACTTAAAACTCAAGTCTGTGTTAGACTCAAATCTGTCTTTACAAGCTGAACAGCTAGCCTGTTTACGTCTTTACTCTATTTGAACTGTTAAAACTCTATCAAAAGAATGAGTACAGAATTAACTCACAACACACTTTGATCATCATGAACACATAACTAACGATGTATAGGGATGACAAATACCATGGGTGAATACAGTTGACAAAGAAACATTACCAACTTAACATGGTTAACATTATTATGTCAGTCTTGCCTGTGTCATTCCCTTGTCCTAATTTTCGCTGTCATTGACTTCATGTTTTTATGCTTAGATCAATTTCTGAGGTACTGTGCATGATAGGTCAATATTATTGGGTATACATTATTTGGAATACATATCATTCAGACACGTTTAATGTCCTTGATCTAATTTTCATGAATGAGCAACTTTGGAAAATTTTTCACATTAAATTCCCTTCATCATAAACTAATACCTAGAACTTGTCAGGTACTTGCTAACCTGCTGTAGGCCATTTGACCATGGCCTCTTTTATGGTCCATTAACTTGCATTAATATTTTGTGATAAGGTAATTTTTCTGTAAAAGACACCTGAGAGATGGGTGTGCTAATTCATTCATAGGTTTTCCTGTCAGTCTGCCGTTTGTCATATGTCATTGACCTCATTTTCGTTGATGAGTGATTTTTAAAAATTTGCAGCATATTTTCACATTTAAGTCCAGTTTTTCCAACTTTTGTATACAGACTCATTATATTTTTTTTTGCAGATATTTTCTAATGGATACTTGCAAACCTGCTATATGTCATTTTACCTTGAACTCTCCTAATGCCTGTGTTGTGTCTCTACACTTACAATGGTAACAAGTGTTACCAAGTTAAATCACTATATTTTAGAGGCAGCCTGGCTTATGCTATGGGCTGTATTCAGGTGGAAACACACAGAAAACAATATGTCAATAAAGAAAAAACATTACTATAGAAACATTTAAATTTCAGATTACAAAGAAGTAATATTGGACATTACTGGATACCAAGTACACTGAAAATTATCCCTGAAGTAACAGACTTTTTGATGGAATCATTGAAAGATATAATGTCCACTCGCAGTGTAACAAGACAATGGATACTTCATGCCACAGTTTTACTGACCAAAAATATCAGGTTATATACTGGAGAATTTCCAAAAGTAAGTTTTATTGGACACATCCTATAAATTCACAGGAAATATCCTACTAGATTTTTATTAAACAAAGGGAATATCCTGGTGTTACCATGTTAGCCTTACAAACATCCAAAGTGTTATCTGTTATTATTACTCTATTTCATTAGAATTTCAATTCTACTATTTTTACATATTTTTACAAAGGACAAATAGTGTTGATATAATATGTGAAGGCATATTAATCGCTAATCCATGTAATATGCATGTAAAAGGCAGTCTTTGAAAAATCATGTGATAATAAATGAGCGGTTTTCTCACTTTGATTGACAATGAAGTAAACATTCAGAGTAATAACAACAATAATATTGTGTAATCTATGTAATATGCCAAAATATGTCCCAAGGTTAGAAGGTATAATGAACTCCTCTCTGGGTTGTGCATTATGCCTTCAAACCTTAGGACATATTTTGGCATATTACACAGAAAACACAATATTACTGTATAATTATTTAAAAAGTTTGTACAGATATTGCTTGTGTCATTTGTAGTAGTTTTGACTTTAAAAATCTTGACATAATATCAAACAAAATGTGCTAATCTCTGACACTTTGAGGTCATCATTTCTCATATATAGTGGGCATGTTTCACAAAATAAAATTATTAGACTTTTCAATACATTATTTTGGACATATTTGCTGACAAAAATCAGAAAAACTATTTCGCATACATTTCTGTATATTCTGTCATAGTCAAAAATTGAGGAACTTTTTTCTGATAGAAAAAGATATTTTCATACTAACATCTGGCTTTGATCTGTTTTAAGGTTGGAACTAGTATTAAGGAGCCAATTTGTAAAATGCTTGTATTCAAATTTTTATGCCTCATTTATACTTGAAAGGTAAGTTTTTATTGCATAAGAAAATTCTTCAAATCCATTGTAAAAATTGTTAATTTTTCCATGTGGTATAATTTTGCCCATAAGGTTTGCACATTACAAAACCCAGTGGATTCTCATTTTTGACATTGTTCCTCTTTTATTTCATCTAGTTGTTTTTGCAAACAGCAAGGGTATCAAGAAGAAAATCATGAAAATTTTGTTGGTTTTGGGAATGAGATATGGTCCAAAATAGACCATTTCTATTAGCACACATACATCACTATCAAGAACAGATGATTTTGGAGAACACATGATGTCACAATACTGTAAAAAGTAGTAATATTTTCTGTCTTTTAATTTTTATTATCTAGTGAATAAGATTTTACTGTGAAAATTAGTATCCGCAAAAGGGTTAATTTTTAACTTTGTATCACTACAATATACCGATACCCTAAAATTTAAAGCCTTTAGTTGTATTGACATAATCTTCTGTGGAAATTAGAATCAGTGAATACTTATATTTTACAGCAACATACTAGACACATTTTACAAAGACACAGTTTGGTATATATAACATGTCTAAGTAGTTCTTGTTATAAGATATTTGACATTGTTCTATTGTGTTAGTTTTGTTTTATTGTTTGCACAATAAAAATTTAAAGGTTTTCTATTCTTATTCTAGGAAATGAATATTATACGTGAAGCTCTTTACAGTAATGATGATGATATCAGAATGGATGCATTCACTGTTATCTGTTCTTCTTTGAAAAAGGCAGGTAGGGACATAGAACTGGTACTGATTTACCTGTTACAAGTTAATTTTCAGTATAGATCAGCATGTAGTAGCATAAGGATTTACCTGTAACAAATTAGTATTAAGTACATATCAGCAGATAGGAATATAACACCTGGTAGAATTTACCTGTAAAAAATTAGTATTAAGAACAGGTTGGGCAGTAAGAACACAGCAGTGGTTAAGATATCCTTTAGCAAGTAAGCAAGTAAGTGTTAGTTATAGGTTGACATGCAGGAACATTACTTGGCAGAAATATTAGGTGGTCATTTACCAGATTTGTGTTTTTGGTGCCAGCTGGAAATTCTACATGGTTGCTAGGGCCAATTATGTGTTGTGATTGGTCCAAATTTTAAAAATCTTCTTGTCAGAAACCATAAAATGGATTGAATGATTACTTTGCAGAAATAATTTGTAAGCAGTCCCGTACTAAACTTTGAGTTATTTTCCAATCAGATGTTCATGATGGCCACTATGATTAACTTAGGCCCTGTTCACACTACAAACGTTAATCCGGATTAACTCAGGTAAATGTGGATTAAGGCACTTAGCGTTCACACTATGTTTAATTTAATCTGGATTAAATTAATTTGAATTAAGTTAATCCAGGTCAAGTTAATCCAGATCAAATTGTGCCAATGCAATTGTGGATTAAATATGACGTCATAATTGATAATGTTACTTATGTTCTTTTGGTTTCTGTGTTTCAATTTTAATCCGGATTAAGTTAAGCCAGAACCCCAACACTAGTGTGAACGCAACAGGTTACCTGTAAATAGCTTAAGTTGATCCGGATTAAGTTAATCCGGATTGAGTTAAGCCTAGTGTGAACAGGCCCTTATAGGCAATCACTTTTCCTCTCTCTATTTTTGTAAAACTAAATATTATTTTTATTACTATTATTTCATTATTATTATTATTATTATTATTATTATTATTATTATTATTATTATTTACCACAGCATTATGTATTTTATGATGGTTTTTATTTATTAACCTTTTGCAGTACAGGCAGATCATCAAATAAAAGCATCCGACAAGAACAGTAAGTACAAACATTATTTCTAGTATTGTCTCCAAAATTGAAATTTTTACAAATGTAATCGAAATTAAGAATTCCATTGTATTTGCCCGTGTGGTACCTAGTCCTGATGAAGGTTAATTCATAAAAAGAGCAAGCGCTTTGTTCGCAGGTGAAGTTTGATAAATGTAAAAAAATCTAAATCCTTTCGGCATTTATATACATTTTTATTTTGTTATTATCCTTTCTTGTGTGTGAGAGAGAGATAATCTAACTAACTACGGATTTTCTGCCTTATCCAAATGCTATAGATTTCTGGAATATAATGGTTTACTCAAGACTATATTCAGTGGTTAAAAACTTGTAAATAACATGTTCAGTGGATAAATTTGACATTTGATAACACTCTAGTCCAGTTTTTATCATAAAACCACTTTCCGCGGCAACTTATCTCGAATCTGGACCAGAGGGACTATTTGTTGTAAGTCATCATTAGATAACAATAGAAAATATTTTTTGTTTTGAATGAAAGTCAAATATAAATCTCAAGGTGAAGGAAAGCAGATTTTGTGGTAATTCAGGTTTTTCTTTAGTTGCCCAGGAGAAGTCTGAAGCCACTAATTATTATGTTATAATAATGTCATCATGGGTTAAATTTTTAATGACAGGCAAGCTATAATTGTGTTTTTTTTAACTTTTTAGTCTGTCACTTTCCACAACCAACAGCGATTACATTTATTTACGATTCCAGTGCAATTGGACTGTATAGATCTAGAGTGATTAGGAAAAGCATTGTTGGAGTTGTTAAAGGCATAGACTTCAGTGACAATAATGTTCAAATTGGAGTATTGTCAAAAACTTGTTCCAAACAAAAAAATGTATTTTTCTCTGATTACAAATTAAGATCAGAACTCATAAACTCCTTAAATACCAAAGAAAGCGATGGCTTAACACACTTATTACGGAAGTTTAGAATAAAATATCAAAAACAACATCACAACATTGAAAGACATAGATCAATTGTAGTGCTCTTTGTTGACAACGATTTTACATTTCCTGAAACGGCCGCCAAAGAAACTAGACGGACTGCTTTTAAAAGTGACGTTTTTGTGATGTCAGTAGGGAACAATATCAGCAAAGGTCAAGCAGAAAAACTTTGCAGCAGTGAGCGTAGTCATTGTTTATACCATACTGAACACTACAGTCAACTCCCACATAGTTTGCTCGAAATGTTTGGAGATATTTGTAGCTAAATGTGTATGACGATATATTTTTTGTTTTGGTTTTCAAGTCGAGGTAAAGAAGCACTAGCGTAAATAGCTGTAAAAATCCGTATGTATAATTCGAATATTGTACACCAAAGTATGTGGCTTGATCTTGATTTCTGTATGATCTCTGTCTTTCTCCATTTCCATTTGTTTTCAGGAAAATATGTATACGATTTCCATGCGTATCGTTGCCATGGTGCGAGAGTATGCGTGATAAACTGTTGACATTTATCTGTTTCACGTTTTGCGCAAATGACCATCTTGTTAATATTTTATTGTATTTTTTAATTTATTATATTATAAATGTTATGTTAAATAAAAGTTTTTAAATCGTCGGTGTACAAATATCAAACTATTGACAGAAAATTCGGATAATATGGATAAAGCTACACCTATTGTGTGATGATATTTTCTTCGTGTGAAAATATTGGCATCATGCATTGTCAATATTCAAAAGAAAGGATATGGAACATTTGCAAGAAAGAAACGATCCATTTTGTTAAAAATAAAATGTTGGATACAAGGTAAACCGTATATTACCAACACATATTCCAGTATTCCAAAATAAATAAGATAAAACAACTCAAGCACGGAGACGCTTTTAACTATCTCCAAACAGCACAAAAGAAAAACTCCGTTATAATATTTAAAAGACAAAATCTGGAATATTTGCCAGAAAGACACGATCCACATCTTATATAGATTGATAACAAATATTCAAAACACAAAGGAGTAGTTAAGCCCCATATTTGACCCAAATTTTAGATTTTGTGATACAATAAAAAGTTGTTGTGAAAATGCTGTTTAATAATCGTCCTTAAATAATTCATTACATTTTCTTGTATACTTTTCGTCATATCGATAAAATAATAGGGTATTATAATATTATAATAGTCGTCTAAAATTAGTTTAATAATCGAGATTTGTTTGTTTGACAATTTGTGTAATTTTTCAGGAAATAACACAAGAAAACACGATAGCCATGACTGAATGACAAGAAAATTCAATTGCATGCAAATACCCTGTGGTTAACTGAAAATATCCTTATGTATAAATTTTTATATTTCTATGTACCTTCTGTCTATAAATAAGGTAAAAGTCATTGTACAGCCTTTAATGATAAGCCAGTAGTCCATGCCTTAATGTCCCTAGCGTCGAAATGTAAAGGTGGTACTGCCATTTCATTTATAATAAACCATGATTACATTTTTTGTTCAGTTATACAGAAGTAAATCAGTAAATCATAATATAAAACTTCCATCGTTCTCATTAGGAAAAGGGCCCCTTTTGTCAACAAATGCCTCGATTCAATAAATGAAAGCAAGGTCTTGATGCTATCAATTTAAGCAATACCCTCGTGAAAAATCAGTCAGATCTCAAATTTATATTTTATTTTACCTTTTTCAGCATTGACGACAGTCAGTTCGAATATCTTAGTTTCTGGACTGTGTTTTAGCATTTCTGCATTCAAATATCATTCTGCTGACCACGTTACATGTATTACTTGCGACCTCAACATTGTCGAAACAATTGGCATAATTACCGTGAGGTTAAATCAACACACTGCGAGTATAACTGTTCAAAAAACATTATGTTTTATTCAAGCAATATGCCAGACAATGGGCGAAACGCAAACAAGAAGATCAGACATTGGTGTTAAACACCCTGAACAACATGACAAAATATTGTTTGGTAAGCTAGCTCGGTGTACCATAGACGTACAATACAAGCAGTGAAATTTGATTTTGAATATTTGTTATATACTGATTGTATTTTTATGGCACCTTTTCCAGATTTCAGCTTTTAAATATTATATTACGGTGGGCTTTCACTTGTGCTATGTGACGGTCTTTAAAAGCCTCCCCGCGCTAAAGTTGCATGCTGTTTTGTGGTACTGGAACGTATGCTGGAAAGATACAGTTTACATATTTCCACCATAGTAATTTATAAAATTCCTTGTGTCTTCACTATGTCTTAAACTATATATACACTTGGTCGTAAATATGAAATATTGACATTTTCTGGGTCAAAAATTCAACTTTGTAGACTTGCGTGCAACAACTATGAGCCAGAATGCCAACATTATTTACGCAAATCTCATTATTTAACTTAAAAGGTGTCCGATTTAAAATTTTTGCCCGATGCCCGTTTTATGAGTTCTGAAACCCACATTTTGTGAAAAAATGCTTTTTTTGTTTTCCAGATAGAATGCTTTCAAATGTTTAATTTCATTCAGTTTTATTATTTAACTGTCCTCTGATGTCATTCTGCAAGCATTATCTGCCATTTCGTTTTGAGAATTTTGCTTGCCAAAGTCTAGCCATACTTATTTTAACTGTAAGGTCGAAAACAAAAAACATTACATATTTATGAGAAAGAGTTTATTTTATTATTTGGTTCATGTTTCTTGTAATTAGAAATTCATAAATTTTTTAACTGATATTCGTAATTTAGGCCTCGTGTCTGATGAATGAAGGTAAATCCAGAAAAGTGCTTTACATGCAGTTAAATTTGACTCTTTAAAACTCAGATATGGATCATTTCTTTTTGGCGTATATTCCATCCTCTTTCTTTTACATACATGTACATCTGTTGCACTTCTACATTGTTGGTGTATCTTATCGAACCCTGAATAAATCTGTCCAAAGTCACGTATTTCTCACATTTTGACTTCGAGCACTGCAGAGAGTTTTCAATCAACGAATTGGCCATACAGTGCATCAAATTTATATTGGTATTTTGAAATACATTTATTACTTTGATTTGTTGTATGTCGTTGATGGTGGATTTTAGTCCTCGAGGACATTCGCAGCCAAGTTGCCAGATGTATTATCCTGGCATGACTCATTACATAAATGCTCTAAACTTTTCCGTTCAAAATTGTTAAAAAATACATTAAATTTCTAAGGCTCTTTCTTCTGATGCAAAGGTAACCCTAAGCTAAATTTGAACTCCTGTTTCTTTAGTTTGTTTTGGTTCTCATGATTGTGCTTATTAAATTTTACTGTATTTTAACCGGATTTTCAACATTTTGACATCGAGCACTGCTGACGAGTTGTTAATCAAGGAAATGACCATATAGTGATATGGGTATTTTGTTTTACATTTATTTTAAAGTCAAGATTTTATTGCGTAATAATTTTCTTTCATGAATAGATATTAAAATCCGAAAATAATTTTATAAATCAAATTATAAGTAAGTTGTTTTCTTTATCAGCTCGAAATAAAAGTTTCCCCTGTAAAGGTAATAAACATACCTTCGATTTTATTTAGAGTGTCTCAGATTTATGATATGTAAAAATGTTTCTATTTTTATATCAACGGATTTTCATGTAGGTGAAAAACATCGTCTTTTTCGTGTTCTTTGGAAAACCTTTATTAACGTAAGATGGAGAATTCCAAGAAAACCCTGCAATGGAGTTAGAACGAGGACACTTGTTTCACTTCCGTTTTTTTCTTTTTCTGGTAGGTTTTCACTCTTCATTGTTACATATTTATAAAGGTACATTAAATCGTTTTACATGTGTCTAAACCTTTATCAATCTAACGTTTTATACCAAAGTAGGCCAGATATGAATAAATTTTGCAAATGATAAATCATGCATGTTTATATACATGTATGTGTAAACAACTAAAGAATTCGCACACTTTTAAATAATTATCGCTTGTCAAAGGTTTAAGAATTTACCCTTGAAACACACTTTCCCTTCTATAGGATCTGGTAATCCGAGCAATTTTCAATTTACAATTATGTATAACTGTACATGTATATATTTTTCAGGATGTGTATTTCACTTTAATAGGTAAGTTAATGTGCATAATATTAGTCTATAACACTTTACTAGTTTACCAGACCGAATTTTTGTATGTACATGTGGTCCAAATTTAAATTTTCGTTATTGCAGTTTTTATTGTATGTAATCTGCACTAATCTGTGAAATCCTTTAGTAAATTACAGCAAATAATTTTATGAACCGATAAACCCAATAAAAAAATTCCCAACTAAATTCCCATCCCCAGAACCTGAGGTCAATAAAAGAAGTGACATGATTGTCAATGAAACAGCAATCTACCAAAACCAAATTACTAATAATTTACATTTACCGAATAATGTCTGGCCTTCAACAAAGATTAGTTGATTGATTGAATGCCGCTTAACGTCCAGGGAAAATATTTCATGCATATTTAGGACGAGCATATTGATGAAAAATGATGAATGAACCCTGTTTGTTAAGAGACCGAAACACTTAGCATAATTTTTAACGTGCTAGCTAAAACACAATAGTTCACAGGAAGACACGCGAATTTACACAGACACATTATTTGTTTCTTGGGCGACTTATCTTTGAGCTTATTCCACAATTTTTCGTGCTTAGAGGAGAAGTAGCATATAACAATTTGCATCTCTTTGGATTGACGTAAAAACCGTAAAATCTTTAAAAGGTCCAAAAATTAAAATGTGAACTTAATTAGAAGTGATAATAACCGATTATGGAGGTTTCCACAAGAGCTTCAACAAGAGTGGAATATCACTCCATGTGAAAAGCCCTAAACCTTAAAACATGTATACGTAAAATAACACCATGAGAATTATCAAAAATTTGCATATATCAAGCATAGAGCAAAAGACAAACCTATAACAACATAAGCTAGTTAAGTGGGATCCCAAGCCTCCCCAGGCCAGCGAGTGGTAAAAAATTAATGAAAACAAAACAGACGAACTATGAAAATAAAACAAAAAATTCACCCAATCCGACTAGTGAGTTCCTGAATTACAATTAATATATTTAACCAAAATGTCATCATGATTTCAACGTCGAACCTGTACCCTTTTTAGATAAGTTTGTTTATCAGAACAGTGAGATTTAATGCATCATTTTTAAATTTATATGTTTTATATGTCACATGTATGTTTCCATAGAACGTATGATGTGATACCCCCAGTCGTTTCAAAATTGTTTGCCGTATTTTATATTAAATCTATATAACGACTATAAAGTTTTTTACCAGTAAGATATAGGCTGCGATCATTCAAGTCAGAAACAAACACGCACGGGCAAACCGAATCAGTTGTAAAATGTATTCACCATACGAAGGGGCCAAAAGGCACGTCCCGATAAAGAAACGGAGGTTACTCCTTGAAATGTACACAGCATGCCAAAAATTATCAATAAATATTCAACATTGGTTTGTTTGTTTGTTTGTTTGTTTGGGTTTTTTTTTTTTTTTTTGATAAATTTATTTTGCAAATTTTTAAACCCCTAGATTATTTAAAGCTTAAACATCATTCAAATATCTACCTGTCCACTAAATCCTGATTGGAATTGATTCATAACAATATAAAAATAAATCAGCTATGAGAGGAGCGCAGTTGGTGCCCATTAATATGCCAACTATATGCCGATAGATCGTGTTGCTTGAAAAATCGTATATCAATTTTATCAAAAGGAACTCGTTCGCTGTATTCATGTCAGATGATGTCCAATAGGTGTATGCATTATAAGATTTATCGATAAAAAATTATATTTATTGCAACCTATGTAAGGACAACCAGTCTGTTTGACAGACAATTGATTAGATATTAAAACATTCCCTTAATAAGCTCATGTGGTAAAGTGATATAAAGAGTAGAAAAATCATAAATGTCTATTGTAGAAAAAGGAACTTGAACAGACTTAAGTTGTCTAAAACTCTGGTGAATAACATAACAATTATTAGAGAAATTATCAATTAGAGTTTTGATAGTAGTTAGAGCACTAATTAATACAATAGAGACGTTAGTGGTGGTGATTTTAGGAAGCTAGTAGTTGGTTGTTGAATTTTCATAATATTTATTAAAGAAGTTAACCATTGGAGTTTGGATAGTAGTTTGGACACTAATTAATAGAATTTAGACGTTAGTGGTGGTGTATTTACTAGAAGCAGAAATGAATCGAGACTTATATGAAATTTAAGAAGCCATTACTTAAATGGGTGGTAACATCCAGATGTTTATTAACAATATGTTGTTCTGTCAAGTTTGTAGCCTGACAAAAATTCAATAATTCAAATCAAAATACTAAACTGATGAACGATAAAACAAGAAAACAACGACAGTTAATTTCCTACAGTTTCTTGCTCTGAGAGAGGCACAAAAGAACGTTGATAGATTAACATGTTTCTACGTCAACCTTCTCCATACATTAAATCAACCCTTTAAGGTCAACAGTATTGGATTTAACTTGACTGCCCATTTCGGTTTGTTTGGATATGAAAGTTTCATTTGAAAATGTCAGAACTTGGCGATCCTGTGTTTTGATTCTGTGGAGGAGTAGCGAATTCAATATGATTACATCATTGTTCGGCATTCTCACATATGTCTAAAAGAAAAAATGACCGTCTTTTTTTTAAATATTGATTTGGAAACAGAAAAATAGAAAATGCAAATCTAGACTTGATACTGAAAAGATTGAATTCTAATGAGTGGTTAAGGAGGAGGAGTAGTGATAAGGAATTGTTATTTCCTTTGTTCAGTATAATCACATATGTCTAAGTGACAAAAATACCCACAGAATTCGTTTATGCAAGAAAATACAATAGATAGTCCAATACTAGACATGATAGTTAAAATTATTTGTAAGATTGGTTGAATTCTGTTGAGTGTTTAAGGAGGAGAAGCGGATTAGTTACTCCAATTGTTCAACATACTCACATAAATATTAACTGATGACATTGCGACAAAGATGACCGTCAGAATTTAAATATTGATTCGGAAAGAATATAAAATACATAGTACAATGCATATATTCCATATTCCATCAATACAAGACTTGACACGGAAAATAATGTGCAAGCTGAATAATGTTCATTGGTTAAGGAGGAGTAGCGTATTAGAAAAGTGTGACGCCTACGACGACACGGACACAGACGAAGCAAGACGACGGATGTGATCCCTATGTGTCGCCGTGCTAGATACGGTGTGTTCCCCGAACGCCTACTCGCCTATAACAACACCTCATTAGGTTTGTGCTTTGTTAGAGGATGCTCAGTAGCATTGTCCACAGCAAAGAACATACCAACTGGATTTGGAAGACAGCAACACAATTTTCCATCTAACAAAAGTCATCATTGTACCAAGCTAGGCGCAAACAGACATCACCACTACCAAAGACTCAGGCAGACATCAGACTCAAATGGAAATTGATAGGGACAGCAACAGGAGATCGGTTCATACTCTTCGACGACCCACACCCTTGCCCTAACCACTGCAACCAGATATACAGCATGCACATACAGATCGACAACATCATGACCCCAATTGTATATG
Organism: Geukensia granosissima; assembly: GCA_032357055.1. Taxonomy (NCBI): domain Eukaryota; kingdom Metazoa; phylum Mollusca; class Bivalvia; order Mytilida; family Mytilidae; genus Geukensia; species Geukensia granosissima. The sequence goes on from JAULBM010007249.1 coordinate 16,200, forward strand.
CCTATCTACCAGAGAAAAGTCAAGCTACCTTCACACATTTCTTCACTTTACAAAAAGACAAGATGACCGACTTTGGACTTCAAATTGCTCCGAACTGGACTTCGTGCAGCTACCCACAACGCACTCAAGAATGTATTTCCCACACTGCATACCAAAGGATACTTATTCCACTTTACGCAAGCCATATGGAGAAAGATAAAAACCTTGGTACTGCAGAATTCGTACCGAGACAAAGACAACGTGAAGACCAAACGACAACGACAATGACATTCAAAGAAACAAAGACAAGCTGGTGGTACTACCCGACCCCGTGCAAATAAGTATCTAAACATTGACCACCGACTAGCTACCAGACTGGACTCATCGACTTGATGCAGACTCAGCATCACAGTTATTGCATCTTTAATGAGTGACATTTGTATTTTTAACTGTTTATATAATTTCTATGTTAATAGAATGTTGACTGACTGTGTGCTCCTTTTTATTTTGTTTGTTTTTAGATGATTTATTTAATAAACTAGTAGAATAAACTTATAAATATATTTCTCGTTTTTGCCAAAACAAATATACAAAATATACCGTATATTAATTCCAATTTATCTGTTTATGCTCTTTCCTAAAAATGAACATTTCTTTAATTTTACCCCCTTGATGGCCTCTTAATCCCTAAACTTGATTAGATGATTTTTTAGTGAGTAGGCGTACCTAGATAGCAGGTGACGCAAAAACTTTAACTTGTCCAATATCATGTAAAATATTTTACAGAATATGCTAGGAAAAGTACTGAACTAAAATAAAACATAATAAATAAATAATAAATAAATAATAAATAGCGGACTTACCTGAAGGTTTGTGCAAATGAGTGTCATTAAATAAGATTTATTGCATTATTTAATAACAAGTTATTATATGCTTTTAGGCAGGACAGAAGTCTTATTTGCACTACACTTAAATTTGAATATAGAAAAAAAGTTTGAAGTTCTTATGTCATTTTTGGGACTTAATATATTACGAAATCCTTCAGCTTATCTGTTGCAGTGATGCGACTCACTCTCAGTCATTCTAAATCTTGAAATGTAAAAGAAATCATTTTTTTTTTTTTGGCGTTTTTTGTCACACCACCCAATTATTTACTGCTTTGTCGGTTGGTTCATTTACGACAGAGTTCTTAGTTTATGAATGCGGTTTTAATTTTAGTAAAGGACGTGTGTTTTGTTAGTTTCTAAATTCTTTTCCTAGTGAGATATACAAATATCTATTTTTTGCGTATATCGAGGAAAGCTTCCAAAGATAGAAATAGGATAAAGAAGCATCATGTATGACGTTACGATACCTTCGCCTGTTAATTTCCGAAGTTTATTAAACTTTTTCAGTGAAGTAGGCATGGTGCAACGTAGCCTTTTTGTTATGAGGTATACAGTGGGATTTTTAGCGTCGTTATAGTTTTTTAACCATGCGTGAACTTTCTGGTTTGATCTAAGATCCTTTCATCTAAATAAACCTTGCTTTGTTTTAACTTGAGTTTAATTTACAGTAATAATTTTCATATAATACGGTACATAGTGGCATATCAAATTAAAAGCAGCTAACAGACATGATCTACATTTATCTATAAAAAAGTAAAGGTTTTTTAAACTATAAATTAATTATAAGTGATAAGAGAATTTTCTAAGAAATAACAAAAAAATTGCAAAAAAATGAAAGAACAAAACAACAATTTCCGGACAAAACAGAACAAACCATGTCTAAATATATGACAACCCAACTATTTGACAAGTATTTCTAGTTCATACAGATGTCAATTTAAAATGATTTCTATATGGAACTTATAGAAATTGAAAAACTCGTCGAAAAAGCTCTGGTTTAATTTCCCCAAGAGAGAAAAACTATGTATATAATTAATTAAACAATTACCACTAATATATTCTAAATATACAATTTACGCCTTTATTTCAGTCATTTATATTTTCATAAAACTTTACAATCTTTTTTTAAATTGTACACTGGCTGAGTTATTCAGTATAGTTTTAATTAAGATAACTGATGCATATATAAAAGCAATCATATAAATATATGTGTGTATATTTTTTCTTATTAAAGCATTGTCATCAAGCAGTCCCACAAACTGCAAAAGGCGACTTGCAGCAGACATTGTTTTTGTTCTGGATTCATCCGCCAGCATTCATTATAACCAATTTCAGCAGCAAATACGATTCGTTGAAGATGTCATTAACCATTTTCCAATATCCGAAGATGAAATCAGGATTGGTCTTCTGACTTTCAGCTACAAGGTTTATCCCACATTTAACTTAATTACCTTCACCAACAAAGAGTCGTTGATCAAAGGGATATCAGATGCACATTATGCGGGACAGGGAACGCATACTGCGGAAGCCATAGCGTATACACGTAATGTCATGTTTGCAAAAGAGAATGGCGGACGAGGAAATGTCCCGAACGTAATGATATTAATTACGGACGGAATATCAGAGAATAAAACAGCAACAGCCTCCGAGGCAAGACTAGCTAAGTTACAAGGGATAAAGATTATAGTGATCGGTGTTGGTAACAGTTTTGATGAAAACGAACTTCACGCAATAGCAAGTTTTCCATCTTCTAGATATATGTTTAGTGTAGGTGGTTATGAAAACTTAAATACAGTAATTGGTGTAATATCCTGGAAAGCATGCAAGGGTATGTTTTTATTATTTCTTTTAAAATAAAAAAGTAATTCTTCAATATTTGTTCAAATAATGTGAAATTTTAGGGAACGACCATTTAACTCTGAGGGAAGGGGTTATGGCTTTCATCAAACAAAATCTGATGCCCACCATTATGAACTGTAGAGCCAAGTTACAAAAATATATTCTGAAGCCAGTTCCCCCCATATTCCGTAATTTTAAATTTGAAAAAAATATTCGCCACCAATCGCTGCGAAAAACTAAAAAAGTACGCGTCTGAAAAAACTCACACCCCTTAAAGTTAAATGGTCGTTCCATTATTGTGGAAAGGTTGTAAAAAATCTTAAAATGAATATAAAATATCTTCAAGTGAATGTGTACCTACCTATTCATTTGATATTCGTTTTGAATCTAGACCGAAGATGAAATTATCAGACGTGACAGTTTATGTATATCATTTGTAACATCAATAATGAACTTCAAAAATAAGTCATCATTAAATCCTGAGCCTGGGGTAAGTGAAACGTCCTTAATGCTACAAAAAATTTCCCAAATCTTAAAATGCTTCGAAAACCAACTAAGTTAACACTATCAAGGAATTTTGAGCAACGGATCGGACTAAAAAATACAGAATTAAGTTTTAAAGTGATATTTGAACATAGCTGGTAAAAAAGCTACTACACTTCCCTATTATTTGTCAGACAAAGGAACAGACTTATATCACAAATAACTTGAGAAAAGAATCATGAAAAAAATCTGTGGTACAAATATGCAAAAAAAAATTCCGAATTTCAATCATTTCCACCTCGAGCACTGCTGACGGGTTGACAATCAACGAAATATCCATACAGCTGCATCAAATTGCTTGAAACATTAATTTTCAAAGACATGTTCACTCCAACATAATTCTAAAAAATAACTGATTAATTTTTAAAAAATAAGGTAATTTTAGTATGCTTTTATTGGTTAAAATACTGATATGTATAGTCGATAGATTTTGCATTTGGTTGTAAAATTCAGTTTAGAATGAAAATAATCAAATTAATAATCGCAATATTTTTCTTTATCATTCCGCTCATTCATTTGGCAAACCGTACCAAAAACTATTCAGTGATCATGAGCGATTAAAGAAGTTGTCAATATATTCAAACATGCTTGTCCAATTATATCAGCAGTGTTACTTTATTATCAGTGATGAGATATTTTTTCCATCAATGACTAGTATTACGTGCATGCATTTAGACTGATTTTTTACTGATGTTCGCGTTCAAATACTGAATGATTTCTCTATATTTCCAGAAGCAAAACACAAGCAATTTGAGACACGTAAGTAATCAGTTCAGATTATTCATTACCACAGAATAGGAAAGCGCTGGAAACCATGGCGATAAATACCCACCGTATTGGCCATTTTTCATAGCAAGGGATTGTCAGTTCGGTTTGTGGGGAAGGCAGGCTCTTGATTAAATATTCGACGCAACAGGACATGTATATGGATCAAGAAAACGACTCCAAAATATATTATATGAAAAGTAAATATATTCAATCATAAATATAAATTTTTAAGTTTGGTTGCCCCTGCGGATAGTTGATAAAATACGATTTATCACACCCAGACTTTTATGGAAACATTGTAAATAAATCTAGTAAACATTAACACAACCCATGGGGCCTTTATACAGTTTGTAGTTTCCATTCTTGAAGGCCATAGCGCAACCAGTAGAAATTTGAAATTTACAGGTTTTTCGTGGCTGTCTCATCATACCACATTTTTCAATAAGGAGATCCCGCCACATCTTACTAAGCAGATATCAGAAGTTAAAATCTAGATATTTATACTTAAAAAAAGGTGAAATCCCGCTTTTTGGGGCGAACCCAAATAGCTCGATTACAAAAATAAGTCAGTGTTAAAAGACAGGCAAAAATTGTTTATAAATATAACAATGCAAGTGAAATAAAAAATGACATGAATACGAAAATGAAAAAAAATGGGTAAATGTCACAACGACTGCACTTTAATCGCTAGAAAAATGGAAAGAATTTTCAAATCTAGAGGTCTCCATAAGGGCTTCAAAAAGAGTGGAATACCACACCTTGAGAAAAGCTCCAAATCGCCCCAAATAAAAAAGATCATTTACTCCTGACTTGGGAGAGACATGCAATACTCGGCAGGATAACACTAGTTTTGTTGGATCCTCCTGGCCAAAGTTGCAAATATTGTAATATTAAAAATAGCAGGATTGTTTATTGGGCGTTGCGTACCATATGCACCTAAATTTGGGTGACCTTGACCTCAAGATCATTCAGGGTGATAATTTTCGACTTCGAAATTGGCAATCCCGAAGATAGCAGATTTAAAATATGGAAATTCCCAGTTTTAAATTTCCTGGAAGTCTTTCAGACTCTGTTGCCTTTTGGAACTGTACCTGTCAACCTTGTAGAAATTGAGCAAGAGAATTAATTGCAAATACATGGTGTCTTAAGATTTAAAAAATGGGAATATTAACTTTGGTAAATTTCATGGAAGTCTCTCTGACCTGTTTTTTTATTTTATTTTTATTTTTTGGAAAACGTTTTTAGCAACCATAAACAAATGAAATAGAAGATTAATTTCAACCATTTAGAGAAATGAGTTCAAAGATCAGAGCTTAAATATTAAATAATATGGCAATTAAAACTCTGAAATTTCTTAGAGGATTCGAAGACCACTTATTTAACTTAGGTGCTTCGCAAGCGCAGCCAGATACGACCGCAGCACATTGAAATGTGAAAAGGAACAAAAGAACCTTTGGGTAAGTGTGGACACAGTATTTTGTTGGACACAATAATGTGCTGGACACAGTAATG
>JAULBM010007250.1:0-11800 GCA_032357055.1 Geukensia granosissima
ACCCGGCCGGGGATCGAACCCACGACCTTCCGCACTCGAGGCGAGCACGCTAACCATTACACCACCGAGGCGGTCCCTTTCACAATGGATGAAGAATGTCAGAGGGAACTGTAGAATTCATAGTTTCGTTGAAAACTTTGAATGGTCGTGTGAGTCTCGTACTTATATAATATCGTGGTCTTCTTGATCGTACGGGCATAGCATGGACGTAGAAATATCGTACCTGGATATACGGCTACGATCCAATCGATGTTTCTACGCTGTAATCGATGCCATAATGCTCCTTCTACAACCTTGATACGATGCCACTATGACCATTTAACACTACGACCTTGCTACAGATGCGAGCACCTCTAGCCGCTCTTGAAACGGTCGTAGAAAAATTCTGATGACCGCTCTAAGTTGATACAGGACATTTCTAGAATATGAATTAAAACTGCTCAAGACAAGAATTCTGACTGCTCTTGGTCAGAATCCTGACTGCTCTAGAAAAGAACAGTTCTAGAATTAGTAGCATTGTCTGACTGCTCTGTAAATACTGACTGGCCTAGAACAGTTCCTCGACTGCCTTCAAAAACTAGAATCACGTGTTTATCATTTAATTACAATTGGAAGTTATCATGTCTTACAAAAAATAGTCACCGGTAAGATAAAAAAATGTACTTTTAACCTAAAAAGATAAGTTTGGTATTTAAATTCATTATCTAAATTTTATCGCAACAAACCTTATTGATTTTTTAGCGAAATCAGCGTAAATTTTTATGACAAAGGAAAAAATTGTGAATCCAGAAGATACGTATACAATCCCAGTTCAATTAAGGTTAATATTATATCGCGACTGTCCAATATTGAGGTTCTTGTCTAAAAGTTAGTATAAAAATTTGCGACAAAGAAAAATTTGCTGTTTTGCACCAAAAATATGTACCTTTGACCTTTAAGGATAAGTTTAAATTTGGAAGTCAAATTCCTGATTCAAAACGTATCGCAACTATACGGAAGCTTGTCAGGGACATGCTAATTTTTTATTATAATTTGTTATATGGACATGCTAATTTTTTATTATTATTTGATATAACAAATTATAATAAAAAATTAGCATGTTTTTTATTATAATTTGATATAACAAATTATAATAAAAATAAGCATGTCCCTAACAAGCTTCCGTAGAGCTGTTCTAAGTCTTGACACGAGCTGTTCTAGAAAAAAACCTGCTGTATAATCAGGGACTAGAACTGTTCTATGATAGCCCTATTACCGCTCTACGTCTGTTCTAATGATAGCCCTATGACCGCTCTACGTCTGTTCTATGATAGCCGTATGACCGCTCTACGTCTGTTCTTTGATAGCTCTATGACCGCTCTATCTGTTCTTTGATAGCTCTATAACCGCTCTACGTCTGTTCATTGATAGCTCTATGACCGCTCTAAGTCTGTTCTTTGATAGCTCTATGACCACGCTACGTCTGTCCTTTGATAGCTCTGTGACCGCTCTACGTCTGTTCTAAGTTAACTTATAGAACAGTTCTCATGACTGCTTTGCATGATCGATAAGAGGCGGTCGCATCTTTATGTAAAATTTTAGCATGTTTAAAATTTACGCAGACCGATATCTTCTTAAAATAGAACAATAGATTTGGAACTCTATTATACGAGGCGAAAAAGGTCCGCCGAAATTGTTTATATTAGTTGCAAGTTTTTAAAAAGTTTTTAAAAATCTTTAAAATAAAGACTTTTATGTATTATTTAGCATGATCGTTTACAAAAGCAAGGAAGACAATTGTAAATTACCGAATCCCGTTATAAGGTTCTTTCGGTGGGTCTCTAGCTTGGGATCTCCAAAAAATCAGGATCACCGATTTCTTTGAAAAAGTTATAATAGTTTTTAACATATCATATATAACAAGTGCAAAATTTTGGCTCTGTTCTTTACTGCACTGCGTCAGGAAAAAATTCCAAAGTTGACAAAATTTACTCCCGATCAGACGAGTTTTACCTGTAATTTGATCTGGTCACGGTCAATTTACTTCAATAATCGTTTGTTAGTTTGGGGCCAATCTCATAGTCTATAAACTAAATGAGTGAGAGAGTTCAATAACCCATGGTGTAGTTTCCAACAATAATCCCGAGATAAGTGAAATTTTAGCTTTCTAAGAACTGCTATTTGTTTTGCTGCCTTTTCAATTACAATATTTATATGGGGTGACCACTTACAATCCGAACTAATAGTTAAACCAAGATGCTTATGACACTGTACTGGTTTGATTACTATACCATCAAAATTAAAAAACAAATCATTTGGCACAACTCTATTGCTAAAATACACTATTTCAGTTTTGTTAGGATTCATTTTAACCAACCACTTGTGTGCCCACTCAGAAATATTATTCAAATCAATATGTACCATGTTTTTAAGACTATCAATTTCATACGATTTTTTCCTAATGGACGTATCATCTGCAAACAATCTGCATAAACCCAACATATTGCAGCAATATCATTAATGAAAATTAGAAAAAGAAGAGGGCCCAGGATTGATCCCTGAGGAACACCTGCCTTAAGTTTACTTTTAGATGAAACCGCAACCTTCATCACAACTCTCTGCTCTCTGTCAGTAAGATACCTTTCTATCCATTTCAACAGATCACTTTTTATACCATATCCTTCAAGTTTCAATAAAAGCCCTCGAATCCTTACCCTGTCAAAGGCCTTACTCACATCGTCAAATATCAGACAACTTAGTTCATGGTTATCCAGAGCGAGCATAATATCGTGAATAAGTTCTATTAACTGGTGAGTAGTTGCATGTCCTGGTAGAAAACCCGACTGAAATTTATACAATAGCGCATTTTCGATCAGAAAATTATTGGATCTATTTCTTTATTGATATAAATTATAATTTTTGACAAAAACTTAAATCGACCTATAAAGCAAATTTTTGCCCGATTAGTTTATAATTCTAACATATATATGCATGATGCCTTGAATATTCCTAATATTAAGTAATATTTAAATAAATGAAATTTATAATAAAGAATTTTATTTAAAACAAACAAAGTCAAATAAATGACTTGGATCTGAGTATGAGCATTTTTATGACAAAAGGAGACGATTTTCCTAGCAGCATTTTTCCAACAAAGCCATTCATGTATCCTTTCATGGTGTATACTTTTGATTTCAACGATTATCAAAGGACTTTCCGAAATTCACATAGTGTAACCACCGACATAGTCTTTTGCAGTGTGAATATCGCTACTTTATCTTTGATTTTGAGATTTATATTAATTTTGACCCTTTTTTCCTCAAATATGTATAAATTTGAAACCTTATGACATTGTTTTTGCAGTGTACAAATGATTCTTTATCACTCCAAAACGATGTTCTTCAATTTATTGTTGACCATCCATTAATGCATCAATCTGTTAAACCTTTGTACGGTAAACCAATATTTGTCCTGGATAACGAAGAACTACAACAATTAGAGCTTCACAGCAATATGACAGAACTGGTGTTTTATGCAGCCTCAAGTAAGTCAAAACTCTTGAAAATTTCATTCCCACAAAATTGAGATAAAACACTCTTCGTGACTGATATGTTACGTTGATGACACATGAGAATGATCCCGATTTTATTGAATAAAATGTGTAAAAATAATGAACAAAAAAATCTCAGTTCTAAATTAACTTAGCTTTAGTGATTTTGTATTAAACCGGAAATTACAATAATCAATCACGAATTTTCAATATCCCATATAATTTTTTGTTGATTCTCAATTAATTTCTCAAGATATTTTTAAACATCAAATAATATTTTTCGAAACATATTCCACTTAGTTCTTGCCGTTGGATTTGGCTTTCTATTTCGATTTGTTTCGGATTTAGTTCTTTTTTTACTATGTTTGGATCTCGGACAAATACCTATGTGTAACAACCCAAATTTACCTCATTTATTTAAAATTGGTTATCTTTTTTTTGAAACCATTGGGTCGATGCCTCTGCTGATGGACCAGAGGTCCCGAGGGTATTCAGCAACCCAGTAATCAAACTTGCCTGGCATGAAATTAATCAAATAATGTTGTACAGATATTTGATACATTTGTTGAAATTCTAAATCACTGAAAAACGAAAGGCTTCGAAACGTTTTGCACTTGCCATCGGATTCGATTTTGTTTGGATTTGAGCACTTCTTTTGTCATGCTTGAATCTCGGATTTCCTAGGTTTCGGTTCTTATGGTAGTAATTGAGTGTAACTCCTTGAAATATACATAAAGGGGTGTAACTCCTTGAAATATACATAAAGGGGTGTAACTCCTTGAAATATACATAAAGGGGTGTAACTCCTTGTAATATACATAAAGCTTACCTAAATTCATCATATATATTCAACATTGGTTATGTTGTATTTTTTATCTTAGTTTTGAGTGATGCATTAATATGCAATATATCATCTGTCTATTCAGTTTTGTATAGAAGATACAATGGATAATTGTGGATTCGTTGAAAATAATCCACGAGCCCGAAGGGCGAGTGGATTAATTCAACGAACTCTCACTTATCCATTGCATCTCGTACTTAAACCATTGTTTGGACGTCTACAAATCAACGCCAAAATACTCCTTAATTATTTTGAGTTTGTTTTAAACACGAACTCACGTGAGCACTTTCCGGAATAAAAGAAGACATTAAAAACAAACCTTTATAAGAATATATTTTTCACATTTTAATCATTCGGATGTTTGGCAATCAAGAAGTCGATTACTGTTTAAAAGACGAAGACACGTCATTTATGTATGTATGCTTTTTCTACTAATTGTTATGTATGTAAAACAAAATATCTAGTTTGAATATGCATGTTCTGGTATCAATTATTTGTAAATTTCATTTTTCTACTTTTCTGATTTTAAAGAGATGCAAAATTTTATAATTTTTTAACGTATAAAATTTCTAGAGAAAAATTAAACTGTTTTGCGGATTACAATTTATTTCCAGGAGTAAAAAAATTAAAGATATAAAAAGGAATGGGAGTGTGTGTTTTAGGTCGGGTTACAACAGCGCGCCGAATTGGGATTTTTGTGTAGAGTACGAACATTTTCCTTTTCTCCAATATAGTAAAAAAAGATCGTGTGGTTTGTTATATATATATTTTTATTTTTTTTTTTATTTGAGTCATATTAGGGAAGTGTTGATCTGATAAATCTGTTCAAGATATGGTGCGTACGGTCCGGACCATTTGAGTATTCCTTCCATGTACCCATGTACCCATGATTATGGTCGGACCGTACGCGCACGGTTTTGACCATCACTTCAAACTTTTGACTTACAGACATTGAACCTTGTTTTGGTGGATAAAGGAATAACAAACAAAAATTCACAATAGGAAAAGGCCTAAGACTTGAACAAGACCGTGAATACTGAATAATATGAGAATTTGTATTTTCAGTTTTGCGTTCCTTTTTTGAAATTTATATTAACACGCATGTTTTTTCCCTTTCAAGTATTTAATTTATGATTCATTATTACACTGGTTTTGATTTATATATGTTCATTTCTAAGGTCTTAAAATCATAAATTTTAAAAAAGATATGACGTAAATAACATAAAAACCACGCCACATCCTACCAAGCAGATATCAAATTTTGAAATATGGCCTTCAACAAGGGTGAAACCTCCTCCTTGTGACAAGCTCTGAATCGCCCCGACTAAAAACCTAAATAGTAAAAAATATCCCGATACGGCTTGTGTACTCGTACAGTCTAGATAACTAGATTAAACATGTAGGTATATATTCATACGGATTATAGTAACCGATGAACACTAAGGGAACTACCATTTGAATTTTCCGGGATTGGGGAGGATATTTCTGCCCCTTTTTTTCTTAAAAAATTTAATCTGACAGGAAACAGGCCCCTAAAAGCTGTACTATAAGGCGTAGAACTGGGGTTTTATATCAATGTTTTAACATCCAAATTGTTTTTACATTCAGTGAAATGTTTCTTATTGATAGGCATTTATAGACGTGCAGCACAGGCACTTGTCGGACGCAGATTCAGAGGGGCGTACGTGGAGCTCCCCTCAAACAAACAAGAAGTATAAACAGTGGGATTCAGTTTGGCGTTCAAATAAGCACCAGGCTTTAGGATCCGCTCTTGTTTGCCTCTTTTATTTTGGAGTTAATTCAAACTTACTGAAAATCACGTTCAGATACGAATTGTGTTCACTAATTAAATAAAAGTTTTTAACGCCTATAGGATTATTATTTGTCTGGAGGCTTTCCTCGGCGTAGATTCATGAAAAAGAATCCACACCTAATGAATAGGCTGACGTCACAACAATGGTTTTAGTAATCTTAATATTCTTATAAAATTCACTCATTTTCTGTTTTTTGGGGATCAAGGTCCTCAAAGGAAAGATGATTTTTTCAATAACTAATACATCTGTATATCCATTGATTAACACGTCATGTTGTCCTCTTACAATTCACTAAAATGAATGTGTCCAATACAGTGATTCTCTAGAGAGAACTAGGTCTTTAACACAAAAGCTGCTCAGTCAGGAATTGATTTGATTGTTGGTTAATGTCCACTGGCAAAGTTTTCATGCATATTCAGGACAAAAACAAGTAATCAAACAATAAATCTTAAAATATTCTAGCTGGGGTTAGGCCGGGAAGATTTAATAGCCACAGGATGTCAAATTGGAACTCTTTGAATAGGGGCGGGAATTTAGCCTTACGAACTGGTCACCTACAGACCACTCATTGCGAGGAGTTGTAAAGGGATTAAACTGCTAAGAGCGTGGGATTTTCCTTACACACAGCAGGGCGGTAAAGTTCCCGTCAGAGATGGGTTGAGAATGTATGCATCCCGCCCAACCAACAGACGGCCTTTTAACAGGGGTTCTTCCTGCAGGCGGAGAAACCGAACGGCCTATTTCAATACCCCTGCCGCCTTCGGGGGTCGCAGACAGGGATATGTTGCTCCTCGGTTTAAGTATAAAAATATAAAATAACAGATTTTGAAATTTTTAGCCAAATTCTTGGATCAAAAATGTGCCTTAACAACTCTCATCCTCTATTGTCGTCACAACAATCCTCCTGGTGGCCGTTATGGAATATAGTTTCACAGATGAAGACAAGCCTTTTCCTTTAATTTACGCAGGATACCAAAAACAAGCTGTTCTCTTTTTCACCTTGAGGTTGTAATCCCTTTACCCTGAAATGACTCATTTCAGATTTGTGGTGGGTTTCTTTAAAGAGGCAGGAACTGCTTACCCTTCCCGACCACCTGAGTTCACTCCCGGTTTTTAGGTGGGTCAGTGTTGTTCATAAATGTATATAAATTATAGTTTTGTATGTATATGTGTAATATTCCGTCTTGATTGCCGTCTCTGCCGAGTTTTCCCTTTTGTCTAAACGGTTTTCTTTCGCTTCTTCATGACAAAATGAAACAGTATCTAACAGTTTTTTATCACACTCTTAGGGCAAAAATGCAGATATTGTATAAATACATTTTATCTTTTGGGAGTTTAACAAGAAAATTATTTATGTATTTCAGATGCAGGAAAGCTGTATAAACTTTTTTCTAAGAATGAAACTACGTACATATCTACTCAATACTCAATAGGAAATGATGACGTCATACGGTCAATAAAGCAGAATGTGAGTAAATCATTAGGACGTAACTTATGCAGACTGTATCTTACTGTTGGCTACTATTGTTATTAATTCTAAATTTAGTTTTTGTTCATCTACAATCATAATTCTCCTTCCCAAAATTCTTTCAGGTGAAAGATAGTGAGATGAAAGTTAACAATGATATTTCAACATTTTTTCCATTATTGATCATAAGTATTCAAAACTTCTGGTTTTTTCTATTGTGTGGTCCGATCTCCTCCAATTGACCACATAACTCTTGCTGTCTGTAAATTAAAGGGTCACGTGATCCAAAACCTTTCCGATCAGTTAAACCGTGTCCTTAACACCAGAAATAAAATAGACCTTATACTACTTAATATTAATGTTGATTGTTTGAAGGCAATGTTGACGTAAAGATTTGCCGACGTTGGAATAGGACTCAGATATGCCGATAAGGCAAAAGACAGACAAGGTCCTTTACTAAAAATAAGAAACAAAAAACTATAACACATTAAAACTTTCCATGGCAAATTACATATGGAGCAATTAGAACAGTTAAAAGTTCTAATAGATTATCATTTAGGTGTAGCATGCATCACGCATAATGTTGTTGCGTGAGAGTGTGTTTATTTACCAAATCGTTGGATATACCAAATCGTTGGAGTACAACGTTTGAAAATCCTTTGCTTTGCGTGAAACGGGTGAACCGTATATTGGTGGTCGAGAACTTAATTTTGAAGCACTGTATCAAGACTGTTTTAAGTAATGAAAACATATGATTGATATATAAAGGTCCTTTATAGTGTGCCTAAGTATTACTAGAATAGAACTTCAATAAAATGACAACATTAGTCACTTTCAGGATGATTCAGTTTATATAGGAGCAGATACCTTTGTCAGACAAATTAAAGTTATAAACTGTGAACAATACAGATGGATTGATTCCTGTGTCAAAGATCCCCATTGTGCATGGGATAACAAGACTAGTTACAAACTAGATGGAGATGACAAAGATGAAATACAGTGTTATAATCGATGCCTCTCTCGGACATTTGCTGAAGAGACCTCAGACGACATGTCAGTATTTAGAAATAAGAAATAACTAAACCTTATAAGAAAGAACTTTCTTCGTATAGATGACATATGATAAACCCATAATTGTTTGTGTTGTCATAACATTTTGTTATCGCCAAATGATTAACCCCATCCAGCAGTGTGGATGTTTAAATTATTTACTTATGATAGGGGAGAAGACTGTTTGGCCATTTCGATCATTTATAAATGATCGAAATGGCCAAACAGTCTTCTTCCCTATCATAACTCGTCAGCAATGCTCAAAGTCAAGAACCAAAACAATCTAAATAAACAGTAGTCCAAACTAAGCTTAAGGTTATATCTGCATCGTAAGGAAGAGCCGTAGAAATTTATAGTCATTTTTACAAATTTTGAACGGAAAAATGAAAGGCATTTGTGTTATAAATTATGCCGGGATAAAAATCCTGGATACTGGGCTGTAAATGTCCTCAAGGATAATAATTGTGGCTACTGGGCTGTGAATGTCCTCAGGGATAAAAATTCTGGCTCTTGGGCTGTGAATGTCCTCAGGGATAAAAATTCTGGCTCCTGGGCTATGAATGTCCTCAAGGATTATAATCACCAGGAGTGATATTACCCAGTGGTAGTAATAAATGTACCAAAAAATACCAATATCAGCTTGAGGCACTGTAATGGCCAGCAGTGATATTAACCCAGTGGTAGTTATAATTGTATCAAAAAAATTCCAATATCAGTTTGAGGCCCTGTAATGGCCAGCAGTGCTCGAAGTCAAATGTAGAAATCAAGTTGGAATACAATGAAATTTAATGAGCACAAACATGAAAACCAGAACAATCTAAATAGATATCTAAATACAGTTCTCCTTTTAAATCTGGAAATCTATTTTTAATTTGTTTAAAGGTATACACATACAAATACAGACCTGTCCAAATTGTTTCCAGTAAATTGTAAGTACCGATTTTTAAAATAGATTTACTTTACACAGTTCTGTGGCTAAATCATGTGACTTTTTTTTTCATTCAGAAAACTATACTGTAGCTTATTAATAAATGAAAATAGCATTTGAGTAGTTACAATATCTTAATCTCCCAGAAGTTTTGCATTTTCATGCTTAAGAAAAGGGCCAAAAATGAGTGTGTTTTTCTGGTAATCACACAGTGAAAACTAGAAATCGAATATATCCAAGCTATTTTAATAACTAATTTTATGTATGACGAATGCAATCACTTTCCTTGTTTAGTACAGTTTTGTTTAACATGTTGACTTTTTGAATTTTCCCGCTGGTTCAATTGTTCATTCCTTAGAAGAATTTTGATTGGTTTATATTATAAGTAACATCTCATTCATATTCCAACTGCTCGTTGACACCAGCGGGAAAATTCAAAAACTCAACATATTTAAACAAAACTGTACTAAACAGGGAAAGTGATTACATTCATCATACATAAAATTAGATATTAAAATAGCTTGCATATATTCGATTTCTAGTTTTCACTGTGTGGTTATTGTGTTTTTTATTTCTCTTGGTAATATGCGGTGTCTTTTCTCTTGGTCTTCAACATGTCTCCTGTGAGTGTGTGCAAACTTTGTGTTATATATCTAGATTTTGACTTGGAAAATTTCGGTTTTCTATTAGTTGGATGTGACGAGCCAATCCGATGGTAAAAGTAGCAACCCTTATATATTAAACAACATAGCGCTTAGCAGCTGAGCTTTAAAATTCTTGAAACATTACAATGATTAATACTCATCGAAGATTATAACTAGCATTTGCTTTGTTTTAATGCTGTAACACGATTATTTTGGATTACTATGAGACCACTGTCTCCCTCTAAGTAAAAAACAGGATGTGTAAAGTAAAAAAATGACTGATTGTTTTTTGTTTCAGGTCCGCCAGAAAAACCTAGATATTTACGTGTACACCATACTTCAGACACAACGTTAGACCTAAATTGGCATCCTGGTTTCGACGGTGGATATCCTCAGACATATGTATTCAGTGTATGTGGTGAAAATAACAATTGTAATACAACACTCGTCAGTCATGCTGGTTCAAAGTATGATCCGCAGTATTATCAATTGTCGGAGTTGAACCAATCAAGTTTGTATGATATCAAAATAAAATCAAAGAATAAGGTTGGAAACTGTTCAT
This sequence comes from Geukensia granosissima, assembly GCA_032357055.1. NCBI lineage: Eukaryota > Metazoa > Mollusca > Bivalvia > Mytilida > Mytilidae > Geukensia > Geukensia granosissima. The sequence goes on from JAULBM010007250.1 coordinate 10,837, forward strand.
TTACCAGGAGTATTCTTGTTTCAACATGTAAATCTTCAAACTCTCCTATGTTTACAACAGGTACTGACGACGAATATCATACAGCAACTCATACTGACGAATCAACGATATTTACTACAGATTCTGGCAACTCTTCTATTATAACTTTAGATTCTGACAACTCTCCTTTAGTAACAACACATTCTCATCAGACTTCAAGCGTTCCTACAGGTTCTGAATCGGTCGACAAAGTTTCTCCTAGCAGTGAGACTGGAATGATCATCACGACGTCATATACTTCGGCTCCAAACCATGCTACAAGCTCAGGTTTGTTGATTTGTATTCACACTTTCAATTGAAGACTTCTGATATTAAGACAAAATGTCAGATCATAATTTTATAAATGCAAAAATATACTATTGTTAACGCGTTCAGTAAATTAACATGTGGAGGTTGTCAGGAGAGTAATAATTGTGGTCTGTAATATTAATATATATACAATGTTTTGCAAAGAAGGATTTTAACACTTGACAATGTTGTGTAATTTGTCAGAACAAAATGCAACCACATTTGAGAAAATGATTTTAGAGATACAAACTCATTGGTCGGTGATATGTAGTTTGGTATTATCACAAGTAACATGTCCTTCAATAGTAACAACAGTAGGTGAATACAAGTCAGAATTTTATAAATTTAATGAATTTGAGATTTGCATTAAGATTTTAACAGGCAGGACAGAATTTAACAAATACTACAAAAGCTGCATTGATTCGGGGACCTTTACAACTTGTCATTCGCGGTGGATGTTTGTCCATTGTCAAAAGCATTCGCTTTTGCTTTCACGTTCCGCTATATATATACTAGTCAAAAAAGAAACGTTACACTGATTTCATGTTGAATAATTTATTAGATAACACACTTATTTGATCAGAATTATTAAATATTACTAGACTTAACTTCAATAAAGATAAAAATGTTAACAAAA
>JAULBM010007261.1:0-11800 GCA_032357055.1 Geukensia granosissima
GTAACTGCGTTCATCACTCCATCAATTAGTGTAGGTCCGTACAGCGGACTGGAACTGGAACTGCTCCGGGAGTTTGCATTAGAAGTAGAGAATCGGATACGGAGAGGGCCTGAATTATTTTGGTTAGTTATATGCCAAATATTTTCCAGGTAAGGGAGATATAGTTTTCACAATGAATAAGGGTGGTTTGTGATTTTGAAACAAATCGAGTTAGTTATTTTTCAAATTTAAGAAACTCGCTGAAAATCTTTTCCTAAATTAGAAAATACCTAACTTGATTCGATCAAAAATTATCACAATAAGATTTCAACAGCTGACTTAGTTTCACCTTACAATGAATGCCGGAGTAATTTTAACCGACCTTTCGTCAGTAAATGCGCTGACGTCATTCATGTGAATTTTTCTTCCTCAGTCAAAATCTTATATTTGTGTGCATATTTTGATGCAAAATATAAAACAACTGATAAAAGTAGTTACTTAATTCGTTATTATCAACTAATATCAAAATAAGAGCTTAAGAATACAGATCTATTTTTTGGGGGGACGATCCGGAAGCATTTGTGATGCGATATATCACGAGCTATTTTTAGGTGTCACGCGCTTGTGGAAAATGAAAAGGAGTCAATGTTATGACATATGAGATACGGACAAAATCACGTAGCACGAGAAATAAATAAAATAAACAGATCATAAGAGAAATATGGAATCTAACACCACATAAAGTACAAGGCGAGAAAATCTCAGACAAACAAAGATAAGCTTTCATTCGTTCTCTGACAAGGCTTGCCGAGTCAGAGAACGACAGTTAAATCTTACCCGTGGGTGTCTGATTACCCCAGGGTGTCTGATATTTTTTCCGTCTTGTACTTTCGATAGTGATTGATTCTTTTTTCTCACATTTTATATAATAAATTCACAGAACATTCGCTTACCGCCATTGTTACCATTACGCAACGTCACAGACAATGAGCGGTATATATAACCACAATAAACGTTAATTCAGCATTTTTTGTTGTAATAAGCCAACTTTTTTCCCTGAATGAATTAAAGTAAAAATTTAATCGATATTTCCGTAACTATCAACGAAAATAAATTTGACGGGAATAAATGCGTGTAGCTTGTCTTCCACCCCTGGTGTCAGAGAAGTCTCGATCCGTCAAAACCATGGATACCATCCCAGATTAAGGAAATATAGACTCTAACACCACCTAAAGTACAAGACGAGGAAATCTCAGACACCCGAGGGTCAGATTTCTATCGTTCTCTGACGAGGCTTGTCTTGTATTTTCGGTGGTGGTTGATTCTTTTTCTCACATTTTATATCGTAAATAAACATATCACTCGCTGAACGCCATTGTTTACATTATGCAACGTCACAGACAATGAGCGCGTGCAAAAGTTTGCGCTTTTAAAAAATCGATGTGTTTTCCCAATTTAAATACCACAACGTAGCATTTTGTTTTTTAATAGGCCTATAATAATTCCCCGAATGAATTTAAATCACAATTTAATGGATATTATGTTAAGTATCAAGGAAAAAAAATTGACGGGAATAAATGCGTGTAGCTTGTCTTGGACCATGGTTACCATTGTCCCAGATGCGAGAAAAGATTATTCTGGACATAATTCACTTAAGTGCGTATGCCGCCGAACATCAAATACTGATCCTTCGCTAGCGCTGGGATAAAAAAAACGCCCTTAACTCTTATGTTTCCAATTGTACCAAAATACTGATACCCTTTCTCCCACAATTGCCTGCCCCGTCTCTAGCAATCTTTGCACTCCTAGTGATTTCTATCAACAGATACACTGACTTTCTAATAAATATTCCGTCTGGAATATTTTCTTCTTAACATTTCGTAATGAATATATAAAGGCCGTAGGAAAACGCATTTTCCGTTTTTGTATGCATAATATCAAAAAGTAAATCTTGATTAATGACCGACTGTCAATTCATAATGCATTTTATACATCATTGATTGATTCTAATAGAATTTGAAATCTCGCTGTTATCAGTTATTGTATAGAGTGCTATTCAATACAAAGAAAACTAATTTGCAAGCAACACTAACAACGACTCGAATGACACAAATCTTTATTATGTTAATTGCACTGAATCGCCAGTCATATATACCGATATTCCCGCTCAGAACGCAGACAATATCATAATGTTTATAAGACGCCTTTAGTAAGGACAAAAACATCCTACGCCTAAATAAATATTGTAAGATGTTCTTTGTTTAAATGTTTGGATTCAAAAGGACGATTCTACTTTGACTTACTCTGCACTTATTAACGGTTGGTAATTGTAGCAGACTATCCTATTTCATGAAAATGCATCTTATTCCAAAAATGAATCACAAAAAATATCCTTACAAAATTGTCTCGGGGAAAATAAAATATTCAGCATAATGACAAATTCGTATCGCAATTTGTAAAATTCACTGGCTATATTATAACTGTACTGTATAAATGTATGTAATAGGAAAACCGAATTTCCAGCATACAGTTCATAACCGTCCACTTTCGTAATCTTTGATTTTGGTTTTATTCTAAATTTAATTATCCGGTTTTCACTAATGACCACCAACTTCCGTTGATACAAAAATAAAATAAGATGGAATATACGATCATTACATAAACAATAGTTCAATCAGATGTTTCAAAAATGGACAGAAAACGGTATACTCCCGCCTCTATATAATTGTGCTCCACATCACTCATTTCTGAATTAATTTTCCATAATAACACGTTCTATTTATACTAAATCCTTGAGAATACAATATTCAAACCTACGGAAGACTTATAGGGTCATGGAATTTACTTTTTTTTATAATTTGTTATAACAGATTACCAATTTGTTACAAACCAGATTCATTGAGCAAACTTCTTTTCTTGTTGTTAGCTCAAAGTTCAGGATTTTTTTCAAAGTTATTATGACGTATACAGTTGACAACGACTTTCCACAAAATCAGTTTTAAGAAAGGACTAAATATTTATATGTTAAACATTGTAAAAATAGAAATACACATGTACATGTATTGTGGTTAGATAATCAAGGATTGGAGCTCTCTATTCATCCGATAACAAATGAGAGCTACTATAATGTCAACTTGCATTAAAAGCATCCATTCAAAATGTGTAATTTAATGTTGCTATATTGATAAATTGCCTAATGACAGTTTTACGTGTTCAAAATAATTTCCTCTGCATTGAGATGTTATAAATACATATAATGCGACTTGTTTTGTTAATTAAGATGAGAAATATTTATACATGTTGAATGTCCGCTTACATTGTATTTATCATTACTAGATTGAGAGTTTTTTGTGTATTGCAGGGATGCATAGGTTGATATAAAATTGTTTGTTTATTCGATAAATAACCCCAGAATGCAGCTCGTGTATAGAAAGGGAATTTTTGTTGTCTGCTTGCAGGCCTAGGGATAACCGCTGCCAATGGTACGTTCGTTGGTGGGGCAGTATTTATAATAACTCAATCGAAGACACCAAAAGTAGATGATTCATTATAAAATTTGATGCTTAATTTCTCTACAAGGTTGTAGAATCCCATGTATGATTAATGCCCTCAACTAATCAAAAATGTGGTCCGTATCTGTCCAATTGCAAAGGCCCGTCCGAAATAGCCCCAATTTGGCATCTTTTGGCAAATGACCTTCACCCCGCCACAACAACGATTTATAATTTTCCCGTCTACAATATTGCCAGCCAAAGGTTAAGCAACAATCAAACTCGAACATTTAACCCTAAACTAGAGCAATCAAAAGTAATGAAACCACTTATTTCATGTACGAAAATCATGTTTTCCTCTTATATGAGCATGAAACCATTATAAACACTTAATACCACATTCCGATTATTTGTAAGCGAAATGACTACCTTGAAATTAAAATCTATAGGTTACTCATAGTATTACACCTTGAGGCAAACCCAATCCGCATAAAAGCTTTTATAAGAAAGTGATCGTTTGTGTTTTTAAATTTTACATGAAATATGCAATAAAATATGATGAAATAAAATATAATTTTTATTACAATAAATACGTTACAATCATTAATTCTGAGTGACCCCTATTTACTCACAATCAACGGGAAAGCATCTACAAATAGACTGAGGATTTACCAAGCAGTACGCACCGGAGCCAAAATACCCACATAACCTATTCAATTCTCCGTTGCGTTGTAGGCAGCAGGTGAAGAAAAGCTATGTTAATAATTTCAGAAGACGAATTTTCTTCTAAAGAAGTGTTGTTTCATTTATAAGTCATTAGTCATATAATTTGAAAATTTGTTAAGTATTTATTTAATATTTACATTATATTTGGTGTAGGTTAATATGTTTTTTTATGGATTTCCCTGGACCAAATAGTCCCTTGTTTTCTTTGACCGGGTCTGACATGTTTAAGGATTAGTCAGTCGCAAATCCTGTTACGACTACCGAAGTAACGTCGCCCATTCTTTGTATTACTTGCTTAGGTTGTAGTGGCTCAGTTAATCAGAGTACTGTCATTCCTACTATAGCCACTGTTACTCATACGTTTTCGAGAACTGTAAACACCACTTGGTCGGTTTCTACAGCGCCAGGTAAGTGAAACGCACTTAACCTTACTGGTTCCAGACCCCCGTCTTATTTTGGTTCGGTGTTAACTACACCCGGCGCATCACCAGTGCCTAGCTGGTCTCGTCCTCCCTGGCCTTAACCCTATCCTTTTGGTCAGTATCAAGATCGGAATCCTTTTCCCAATTTCTTGCCTGCTCCTCATTTGCATCTGCGTATCTGGTTTTGATTGATTGGTTGATTGTTGTTTAACGTCCAGTGGCAGATATTTCATGCATATTCAGGAGGTAAAACATGTTTGCAAACAATAAATCAAATTGTAGACTGTAACAAAGGGACCGATAAGGGAGAGACTTTTAGAAAGCCACTGGAATTGATTGTGGGGGATGTATAAATTCAAATCCGTCCACAGGGAGACATCCCACTCGAACTTTAGCAGGGGTTCTACCTGCAGGCGGAGAACCCTGACGGCCTATTTCTATACCCCGTCCGCCCTCGGGAAGTCTGCCTTTTGGAGGTTATGGTAGGGTTCCAGATGACAAGGGTTCTTGAGCTATTGAAGCTCCGCCTACTATAGCAACTCTCTTTCTGTTGTTAATGAGGACTTACTGAAAAGTTTCACCTTATTTGAGTTCAAGAAGTCTTTCCATTCTGATTAGGTTTCTTTTTTTAACCGGATTTCCCTGTTAGTATCTCCTCCACAGACTTGCTTTCTCTATTTCTTCACCTGTTCGTCAGGATGAAGAAAAGAATAAAGGGAATGTTCTTATTTCTTATGCTCAAAGGAGCCAAGAAATGGAATTCCTTGATCAAGAGGAAGCAGATTCCCCTTCAGCGCCTCGGACGTTGAGGAGTAATTCCTCAGTCCACGCAGTAAGAATAGATCCATCAGTTGACGACGGGTCTTCTAGAGATCCTGAAGCTGTTGATGCGCCTCTCTCAAATGGAGCACTTGCGGTCGCGAGACATCACTCTTATGGGAGATGTAACAAAGTTTTCTCTTTCCTCTCCTCCCAAATCCAAGCTCATTGCTTCTACCTATCTACGTCATTAAATTGAACATTATACTTGAGAGTGTCCCGAACCAGGAACATGTAATCCAATTAATGTTGTTATTTTTAAATGCTAATTGTTTTAAATTATATTCTTATCAACTCGATATTCGGTAGATTTAACTTTCATTATATTAATTTTTTTGGGGGTGGGGGTGGGACTTTAACAGCCTGTCGTAGGGTGTGGATTTGTGTCCATTGTTGAAGGCTTTATGACAACCTGTAGATGTTTTAAATTTACGATCTTTAAATGACTGTCTCATTCACACTTATACCATCTCTTCTTTTGTCTAGATCTATATTTTCTGGTGGAGGGTAAGTCTTATCGTTTGTTTTTGATAATTTAATATGATACATGTCAACTAATAATAACTTGTGAAAAATAAATTTTTACAATATTTTAATATGGATTTGATTTGATGTTAATAATCATATTGATAATACATTGTAGGTTGATTTGCTGTAAACAAAATTTCCTTCTAATAGTGATTTTTTGTTAAAAATGGCTTTTGCATACGGAATTAAAATATACTTGTGTCTGAGTTTAAATTTTTAATCAATACTTCGTTTATTTTGGAAACTATATATATCATTTCATTTTTTTAAAAATTATTTCCGACAATTTAAATAATAAATGTAGTAATTAGATGCTGAAAGGTGACGACTGTTTTATCATGTTCTGTTTTTGTGTTTTCTCTTATTGAAGAATACACTGAATTTTTTCGAATGTTGTAAACTTTTAAAGCTCAGACAATGAATCATTTAGGCTTGGGTTTATCATCAGAAAGTACACATATTTCAGGATTGTGTTCAAAGGAAGATCCTGAAACTTCAATTGAAAATCTTTAATCACACTCTTGTCAAAGGAATTCGAAGATACCAAAGGGGCAGACAGAAATCGTTAATACGGAGGACAGACAAGACCATGGCCAACAAAATGAAACGAAAGACAAACACAGAGTAACACGAATCCTACAAAAAATTGGGTGAGTTCAGATGCACCCAGAAGGGTAAGGAAGTCCTGCTCCACTAGTGGCAACCTCGTGTTACTCAGTAGTCAAAGCCGGTGTATATTAACAATCGATGTTTGTCACAACCGGTATAGGAACGGATTTGTTTTCATGACAGTCGGAAGATATCCATTGTCATTTCGTACTTGTCAAGCAAATCATTGAGATAGATGAGGTCAACATAGTCACCAAATTTAGAGAAATTCAGTCACAGGACATCATCTATATAGCGGAACGTGAAACAAAAAGATTGAGCCAACTTTTTCTCCTTTCTCTGTAGAAGGATCTGTATGAAGTCAGCTTTCATAAGAATAAAGAAATAAATCGGCGAGAAGTGGTGCACAGTTGGTACATATTGGAATGCCGACAGTCTGTTCAAACACACGTCCGCCAAACATTACAAAAATAGTGTAAATCAAGAAATAGAGCATCTCGCAAATGTCATCTTTTGACTACGTTTTGTTAGCATCAGAGTGGTTATCAACAAAGTAAGGTTTGTCCTTCCTTAGAACAAAATATTTATATCTGCGCTTTGTCATCTTTTTTAACAAAACAAAGCTTAATTAAGGCCCTTAATTTTCCTTATAAATGTGGAACAGTAGTATACAGGTTGGAAAAAATCAAATGTTTTGTTGCTATTGCAATTGGTAAGGGACCTTGATTTGAGGCATTCGAACAGACCTTTGGAATTTTGTAGAATCCACACTTCTAGAATGGCTTATGTCACAGTAATTCTCTAGCCTATTTAAAGGTATGAATTAGGAAGGATTTTGCGCAAACAAAGCAATACCAGAGCACACGCATCATAAGTTTACGGTAAATTGCGTCAAGCGGGTAATATTTCAGCTATATCAAGGACGGTAACAAGTTAACAAACAATAAATCAAAATGTAGACTGGGAGCAGGGGACCGAGAAGGGATAGACTGTAAGACTACCACTGGACGCATTGAGGCCAAAATTTATATTTTATGAGACAATGTTGATATAACAATGCTGTTAATAACCGTCTTTTAATAATTCAGAATTTAATTTCTTATTATTTTTATGGTTTCGACAAACAACAGGTCATATTTGTTGGGCACCGGAGCGGTCTCCATGGCTCAACCCAAAGAGCTGACCCAGTGCGAATACCAGTTGGCAGAAAGGGAGGCGGCTCTCTCGTTTTGGGAGAGATTATAATACGGATAGCCTAGCCATGGACCATAGTGGGTGACGTTTTCGGCGAGGGTCATGTTCCTTGCAAGTTAAAGACCCCTTTTGTAGTTTTCGATAAAGAGAACGATAATGCCGCAAAAGAAACTCCATTATTCATGTGGCAGTCAAAAAACCGGTGAACTGCTATGTCCAATCCCACCCCTTTGCGATACTGATCATTGTTGATTTTGTTTTCGCAGGCGCGGATCCAGGATTTTACGTTAGCGGGCGCTGGTCCAGGACAATGCCTTTTAAGGGGACCAGGGGAAGCCCCCGGAAGCTCATAGAAATCACGAAAAATAAGACTAAAAAAATTTTTTTCGTTTTAGTGGCCGAGTGCGCCCTCGCCTGAATCCGCGCCTGTTTCGTCCTGAATATGCATAAAATATTTGCCACTGAACGTTAAGCAACCATTACTCATTAGGGGCACATTTAAATATTTTAACAATAATGTAACAATATACCAACTTTTTGCAGATGTTTTGTTCATATAGATATTCCCGTTTGAATGTGATGTTTTTGTGAGATTTATATATCAAAATTGACAAAATTGTAACAAAATTCGTGTCAAATCAAGAAATTTCGGTGTATTTTCACAAATAAATACAAACGATATAGTATAAAAGATATTTGACATTTTTCATTTGTCAGCAAAAATTTTGGGCCAAAAACGCGGCTCAAGGACCCTTGGCTTTTAGTCTTACTGACCACTCAAAATGAGCTGTTTCAAGTTATCTATTACGTTATGAGAATGTGGCATTTTCCTCCTGACGGTCTGTGAATTTTTCATACCCCGCATCAAGGGACGCTTCCAGTACGGAGAAACCTAGTGACTATTCTTTACCCACAACCTTTGCTAAGGTATACATCCCACGCAAACTAATGCCCCTTTGGCAAGGTTTCTACCTGTAGGCGGAGACACCGAACAGCCTATTTCTATAACCGGTCGCCCTGTAAGATGCACGAGTTTATGGTAAGAATGTCAGAAAGGAGCATTGTGTTACCGTTCCCAATTTAATTTAAAATGAAGCCAATCAGGAGACCTGCCCATCAATTCTGAAATGCTATGAGAATCGGCAATCAAAAATTACCATGAGGGCATTTATTAAGCTTCATGTTTTTCACACATAAGTAGACCTCTATATATTTTCTGATACTATAATATATGTTCGAAAGATACGGTTACCTTCTGTAAAACTTTGAAATTTGTGAAAGTCCCTGGTGTTATCTTTATATTTGGCTTAATGGCGTTCATTATGTTATGTACTGAACACCTCATTTATCCATTATCGTAACTATAAATTTATAAACTTTGATTGATTTTCATACTTTTGGCCTATATCGTGTCTAGTGAAGGTTAATCCAGGAAAAAAGTTTAAATTATATTCAATGAATTTAAACTTTGTTCGATTAAGCTTGTATTTGTCTAAAACGCCAGCAAGATGTCGATCGAATCTTTCTGGCAAATAGCATATAAAGGCAGTATCATATTAAATCAATCTTGTCAATGTCACATCATGTTGCAAATCCTCCATATAATTTAAATTCTACACAAAGGATGAAAGATTAATTTAGGTATCAATTAATCGAAAGGATTTAATGCTGGGGACGTCACAAGACAGGCTATTTACCATTTTTAGTAATGTACTTGGTCTTCCGCCAAACAAAATGCAACATTTGAGTTAAGTTACCATGTCATCATGATCATTAACACTAAAAAATATCTATTTTCAAGGACTATGAGAGTCGATAACTCTGTATTAGAGATTTTTTTCTAATGTTATCTGGCATGCCGGAAGTGATTTCACACAAATGGTCCGAAACAATAATTTGCCGTACTGCATTCTTTGGTTGTTTGATTGGTTGGTGTTAAACGTCCAGAGGTAAATATTCATGCATTTTCAGGATAAGAACATGTTATCAAACAATTAGTCTAAATTTTGCATACGTGCTGAAGAGTGTGGCATCCTCGGTGGTATCGTTTACGATCGAGACAGATTGAAAAATTATACAGCACGCCCAAACAACGGATGCTATTTTTAAAAGGGTTCTACCTCTGGCGGAAAAACAGAATAGCCTACTTCTTAACCCCCATTGCAATTGGAGAGGTCTCCAAAGTGGTACTAAGATCGAGTTGTACGTGAAAAGATCTTGTTTTATTTCATGATTCGAAGGTCTGCGCCCTCTGCTCGAGTGTCTCGAATATTGCGACTTAGCTCGACCCCTCAGTTCGAGCAGAGTCGACCTCTGTTCGAAATTCTTCGACTTCCATTCGAGCAAACTCGACGTGCATGCGAGCACAGTCGTCCCCCATTCGAGCACAATCGATCTATATTCGTATATACTAGACAATGTCGATTGCTTGTAAAAAGATAGGTTCGTCCTGCGATATTCTGTTTGTCTTGTTGTGACATAGGACAGAACGCGAAATAAATCAAAATCTTATTCTGAGACAGACGAGTCTGACCAGATTATCGTCAAGGGGTAGTTCCTAAAAACAACAACAAATACGGCATGATTATCAATTGTAGCAACCAGCATCGCCGCTTCTGCGCCACAAATAAGCCAATACTACATATATCTCCATAAACATTATCAGCTCCCTCCACAAGCTTAACCATAGGAAAGGCCATAAAAAATGCCTCGAATGCAGATGTGCATGGTGACCTATATTAAATCTTTTTGACACGAATTACAGTCAAAGACGTACTAGTATTTAAGGAAAAAATGTATTTAAATTTTTCATTTACCCTAAAACGCCAGCCTAGGGACCTCGAGAATCATTTCGGTCTTCTGGTTTAATTATACCTCCCTCGTCCTCGAATCTAGTCAATAATTGTTCACCTGACGTCTTGGTGGTGTTATAGACAATTAATATTAGTATCAATGTAAATGACTATTACTTTATGTAAGATGTCAAAGACCAAAGTTATGTGGGAGGTTAAAATATTTAGTGGGTATTCAAATCCGATGAGATTCCAAGAATTTGAAATTCATGTTAAAATCAAGTTTTTTTTCCGACTACTGCTGGTACAATGCCAACATGCGCTCACTTTAACATAAAACAAGTATCAAATATTACTCGGAGTTAAAGGAAACTTATTGAAACTCCTTAAGTTACACTTTAAAATCATTTCAAAAAGTGTTATCTCTAGTAGATACATATGAACATCAGAATCTACGAACTTTAAGCTGCGTCTGGAGTATATAAAAGCAAGCATTGTGGGCTAGTCCACAAAATAGAACAGTCATGTCACGTGCACTTGACTAAAAACGCATTTAACCACCGTTAAATGTCTATTATGATTTTTGTAACATTTAAATCCATGCAATACCTGCGCCAGATAGTCGTGTGTGACGTCGCATATGCACATGTTAATTTTGTAAAAAAAATAAAATTACTCAATTAATGTTTCAATCAATGTGATTTGATAACGTGTTAATTTTGTGTACGCTAATTGTTTTCTGAGATCAACTACGTGTTATCCGCTTTTTTGAAGTCGAAATAAGAGAACAATTTTAGAAGTTGTACGAAATCGAGATACTGTTTTGTATTTGAAAACTTGCCGAAGTTAATGTTTGGTCACAAGTATTCGTTTTCTGGCTTTTCTAAAAACACACAATAGAACACACAATACTACACTAAAAACTAAAGCTGGAGTAATACGAACTCTTCATAAACCAGGGTGCTCCTGCTCCACTAGTGGCACCCGTCTTGTTATTCGGTAGTCAAAGCCGGTGTATAGTCACAATCGATGTTAGTCACAACCGGTATAGGAACAGATTTGTGTAAATGACAATCGGAAGATATCCATTGTCATCAGTGAAATGGATATTTCGTACCGGACAACCAAATCAGGGGCCTGGGTGGCCGACTGGTCTAGGTAGTTTATTTAAACTTACCTGTACAGATCACTGTATCCTATCACCTACACGGTGTGAGTTCGCGCCTGGGTTTGTACCATA
>JAULBM010007272.1:0-11799 GCA_032357055.1 Geukensia granosissima
TGTTTAATTACACATCGTCTCACAATTTACTTTACTTAATCAAACTTTTGTTGCAATACAACTGACTTATTCCGACTGCAAGTACCGATAATCAAGGACTATTGCAATTAATTTTATAATTTAAAAAATATTTTAATGGATTTCTTTTGACTTGCAATCAATTGTCTATTATGAACAAGTTAAAGATTATTGACATTCCGAATTAATATTATAAAATTCTTTGTGAATGTGGTCATTTGTCGCGCTTAATACTAGTATATATTTATGATTTTTTTTTATTTTCAGAAAATTGACGAGATCGTGATTGATCAAGATAAGACAAACTGTTCCAACTTTGATGTAGAAGTTTTTGGGGATCCCTTGGGCGTCTGTCATCCACAGCTGCCTACTGGATTTCATATAGAAAATGAAGGAGCAATTTGTCGACTCGGTGAGAAAATGTCTGATTTCACTCCGGTCATTGTAGGTTTATGACCAGTTATTGTTCAGAAATATGGGTGATAAAATTGAAGCTTAATATTAAGAATACAGTATTGCTTCGGAAGTATTGCCTAAATTATAACATTTTCAGATATAACAGAATTTTTACTCGTAATTTTAGTAAAAACATATCATCAATAGCAAATATATAACCTTATATTATGGGATGATTTGTTTATGGTTTATTTAACAAATTTATTTATAAATATGGACTTAAGTTATGGTATGATAAATATGTCAGTAAGAAGGCAACCCATTCTTATTAACAATTTTTTTTTAATTGTTTTGTAAATAAATCAGCATTAAATGAGTTTTTCTTCACGAACCTTCATTTACACCAGGAGTCAAAATATTTAAAGGAAGGTTTTTTATTACATTTTCCAAATTTTTAAACCACACGAAGCCTAAATAAACAAAAACAGAGTTAAATATTTTAAAGGATTAAACCCTATTAGCTGTCAAGTGTGGGGTCAAATTGTTCCATTACACTCTCCATAAACGGAAACAACACAGCAAACACCTCAGGAATAGGGAGACCTTTTTACCTTCTCTTTAATATTTTATTTTTTATATATCAATACATGTTGCTCCAGAATCCTCAGCCATTGTATAGAAGACATCACAAATACAAATTCCCGTTAAAACTGCGTTTCGGATAGAACATCTTCGTCACTTGATTATTGCATAGTGGGTTCCTACAGTGCGCAAACGGCAAAGACCAGGGATGATTGTTACACTTTATCAACTTAAAACATGCAGGGAGATGGATAGAATTGATAAGTGCATAACCTAAATAACATTTTTTATAATGTTGATGAAAATCCGATTGAATTCATTTCATCTCTGTAGTATTTATTTCATTCCTTTTTTATTTGATATTAACAAGAAATGCAGTTTTTCATAGTTTTATAGATATGATTTTAAAGTATTTCTGTTACTGGTATCTTGACTTCTTAAATTTTAAACTTAAGAACTCTAAGGGAAAATGGGAAAATATTACTGAACGGTAACTTTTTTTATATATAAATTTGTAAAGCTTAAGACATTCAGGGTCAATTAGTATACAAGTATAAAAATATATATCTTACATGTTTATGAGGAACGAATTTATATTGCAAAAGAACATCTGAAATGATATTAATGAATACGGAGATTGGCCGGAGCGTTTTAGTTTGACCTAGTCGTGTGTACCTAGTTTAGTGTCCTAGTTTATTTACTTAATTATTACGCAGTGTTGACAATGTGTCCTCAAAATGTGCAAAGAAACACTTCCGGCAAACAAATTTCTTATTCTTCACGCAAAATCCTGGCGCATCTAAAAATACATCGTAATTGCTAAAATTTATCATCTCGGTTTGATTTCACCTTTTTCAATCTACAAAATAAACCCTTTTTTATAAGAATGCGGTAGAGTGTTTCTTACATATCCTTTTTACCCGTTCAAACAAACTCTGACATACATTTAAAAAAGCCACGAAGTTGTTGAAGAACCTCATCAATCAGAAACTGGACAAATTTGGTTTTTAATAACTTATCGGTACTTTTAGAAGACATTAAGTAGATTTTTTTCTAATCCTTTTAAAAATACATGTATTCTGAATGTACTTTTTTACAAATAGATATATTCTGCATGTATACCATTTGAAATGTATGAATTAAAAAAAAAAACTTACCAGTTCAAGATAAAAAAAACATTTGTTTATTAGTAAAAGCATGGAAATAAAAATGAATGAAGTTGACACCTCTATAATTCTTAATAATTAGAAAGCAAAATTTCTTGTTTTCTAAAGTGTAATGGGACATCACAACGACCACCTCTCTCAGAATATTCGGAGTTATTTTTCTTCGCTTAAACCTCCTTTATACACAAGAAAAATATAAAAATAAGAAAAACTTTAAGTAACTTATGTGATCCTTATTTATTTATATATATATATATTGATAATATGTTAGACACATCTGAGCCACATAGTTGGCAAAAAGTTTAAAACGAGCAAAGAAGTGATATGGGTTGTTGATAGGTGATGTTTGAAAGGTAGATATATTGAACTTTCTGGAATCAACATATGAATGTGTCCTGTGTCATTTAAAGTCATGATTGAATAATTAGGATTTCAAAATTTTCTGTAAATGGTAAAAAAATAAGATCACTATGTACAAAGGAAAAATCTTAGTTAAATGTCTGGAGACCATATGCACAACTGTCAAAGGTTAGGGTAAGGTTGAGCGATTACATATTTAACGTGCCTGTATTAAGCCCGAACCAGAAGTTCAGTGGTTGTTGTTGTTCAAAAAGTCCTTTATTGTATTCGTTCACCATTTTGTCAATAGATTAGGTAGAATTTCGTATTTATGAACAGTTTCACATGTTGTATTTTGTGGACCTTTTCAGTTTCCGTTATGGTTTGGTTACCGTTAATAATTGAAGACCTAATAAGACCTGTAGAAGTTCAATTTCGACTATTATTTGGTCGATGGATGTCTTCTTAACAATCCTGCTACATCTCCTAAGAAAATTATTAATAGATTGAAATGTTTTTAAATGAAGAAACAAATGCACAATTTTTATGTATTTTTTGTGTATTTTTATTATACATTGTATCTTATACGCATTTAATTTTAAAGGCAATACGTATAATAATGAATCAATGAAACAATGATAACAATTATAGTTGTTTTGTGTAAAAGACACGTTTTTACATTAATATTAGTTTTAAGACATGTATAAAGGATGGCCGTCAATAGCTTATGAACAAAAAACCGAAACTGTCAACACAGACAAGACACTTAAATGAAAAAGAACAAAAGACAAGTAAAAGACATAAAACACTTAATTCAAAACTAAGGATTGGATTCCCTATGACTCAAGGTGCGAGCCCAGCTGCGCCTTGAAGGGTTTGTAACTCATTACAGTAACACATAATTCGAACCATGCAAATAGGAAGAAAAAAAACGTAAGCTTCATGTAATGCGTAATCTTAAGTTCATTCATGTTGATTTCGAAACATAAAATCGTTATAAAAAATCGACAATTCTCATTAACAAATTACGTCAGTTTATGACTATAAAGTACTTTTGTCATAACATTTTGATTAGTTCATCTATATTACCTTTTTTTAAGTCGTAGATATTACTAAACCTAAAATAGCATTTCCGGAGGTGTACAGCTGTAATGTCGCATTTATAGATGCCGGATATTTGCTGCAATCAAATGAGACAAAATCTGATAGGGTAAGTTTCTGGATCAAATATCTTTCTATTGTTGTCACGAAATTGTTACTAATATATTTTCAACGACTGTGGGATTGCTAAGTTCAGTGACATTATCTGCAAAAACAACTTCAACACACAAAATAAGTCTGAATAAGCCATCTTTTATATATTATTCGTCTTAATAAAAATGTCTAAAAGGATTTTTTATCTAAAATTTTGATACAATGCATGTCATTGCACATTTACACCTGTTGTGGGATTATAGGATCTCCTCAAAATATCAGCCTCGTTGAATGTCTTATGGAAACCTCAGGATTTAGAGATATTTGTCGGCTTCTAACGGTGATATAATGAATCTCCTTTGTAACATAATTTTGCAACATTCTTGTATAAGACTTATATTTTTTTTTTCATTTTCGCCTTTTCTAACTCTTGACCATTTTTCTTTCTTTTAAAGTTACTGGTCATCTTGTTGATAATTTTGTACACCTTCATGCATACGACACAATGTTTGGTATGAAAAAATACAAGGGGAAAGAGGGGGTTCAAGTAATAGGTATAATCATGTTACCCATTCATATTTGATGAGTCTACCTGGCCTAAAAAGCAAATTTCTTTCAATGGGCGTCCGTCGTTTGCCCGTCGTGCTTCTAAAATTCACAATAAAATATTCTCCTTCGAGATCATTGAGCCAGTTAAAACAAAGTTTTTGTGAAATGGTCCTAGGGTGAATCTCTACCGAAATCCAGCGTCCTCGCTGGCCTACTAAACTGGCCGTTATAAGAAAATAGAAAAACTTCTTTTATTAAAATCTTTTCATTTTCAAAAACATATTAGCTAGTAGGATCCAAACTAGTACATTTGAGTGTTAGTCATCTCAGATTTATTCATTAAGCATGCCTGCCTACCAAACAGCATGGTCACCAAAGCTGAACTTATTTCAACACAGGAACCCATGAGGAATTCACTTAAAATCGACTTGAAAGAAACAGCTTAGCTAATTGATACCAAATCTTAGTAGAATGTTTCTTGAATAGTCCCCTCTCAGAACTGTATCCTTTATAATAACTGACAAAAAGAAATAGCCGCAACAGTCGAGCATAGTTTAACAAAAGACCCTATGAGAAATTCATTTCAAAATATTCTTGTCTGAAACTGTAAACTTAGTAAAATTATCGATAAATTGTCCTCTTTAGAACTAAATCTGGCATTCTCACCGACCAACCAAGATGGCTGTCAAAGCAGAACGTAATTTAACATGTCTTAAATTGCTTAGCAAGTTGAAAGCAAATTTAAAGAATAGTCCTTAGGTGGTATCATCTCAACTATATCTGCCGTCCCAACTGACAATCAAGAACAACATTTTAATCGTCATTATGTTAACGCTGAAAACATTTATGTAGTGAGAAAATTCGTATAAACGAACAGTATGATTATAAGGCATTGAGATATTTTGTACTTTTTCTTTAGGCGATTTTGGAGCTACAATGGATTAGTGATCCAAATAAATCACAGCAGCCAACAAGTAACCGTATACAACTGAGAGTCAATAAAAGTGCTTGTAGATTAACAGAGGTAAATATTTAATACATATCATTTTCACTTTAAATTAAATCTGCCACTGGGTTAAAACAAATTAATGCCATCGTTTACTCTAAAAATTCATGAACAAATTGTAAATCAGTCAGTTGGTGCATTTCCAAAAAATCTGCTACACATAGCGTTATGTGAATGCATATTATTATAATTAAGATGTTTTTCATCTGCAAATTGACAACTAGAATGCGCAGTATTTTACTTCACTGCACTAATATAGCTTAACCTCGCGCTCGACTCCTCTACGTTATTCACCCTTGTATGAATGCCACTAAACCCCCAATTATAAAGCAAATTCAGTTTTAGTAATTTAAGCGAAGGATGTATGGGAGACAACCGATTGTTTCAAAAGATGTGTATCAATAGTATATAATACTTGTCATTGTGTTTTGTTTAATATTCAATAGGTTTACAGATTTCCTGAAAACAGAAATAAAACACATTATGTGATGAATGTGCCAAAACACGCATTTGAAATAACCCAGGATGGCATCATATATGTGAACAACGTAGAATTGTTAGAAAAAAGTGACGTGGGAATAAAAACAACAGTCACTTCAATTCCAGATTACGTACTTACGGAATTGTTTATTTCTATTATTGGTGAACAAAATGCAGTTAAACACGATCAGTCTTGTATTAGTGAGTATGACATAACTATTTCTGCTATATTATGTATTTTCACCTTTGTGTCTGTTTACATTAAAATTTTGTGACTTGTGGTGAAAACTTTGTTTATCGTTGAATGTAGAATTCCATACTGACTACCTTTATTAGTAGGTAAATACGAATATTTATCTTTCGGCAATAGTCTTAACCAAGAAATTTCAAGAAACCAGAAAGAACAGCTCAAAGACAGAAATCTAAAAAAGAAGACGAAAAAAGCCATACCGTAACACTCAAAATACATTCATACAAAGGTAACAATAGAAGCGAATCAATCAAGCTCATTATTAGCATATCAGTAAAGAACAAATGTTACAATTTAGAACGTTCTGATTTGTAAAATATCGATCGATATAGTGATTTGACTGTAATAAACATGCAATTTGATAGTAATTATAAATTGAGGTAATGTAAATACAAAAGTATTGTAGATAATTGTATATTTTTTTATCATTTTTAAAGAAATTCTTTTTTCTAAAATGAAATAATTCTCTGATATGATTGCAGACCAAACGTGTTCAAGATTTTCATACAAGAATGCCTGCCTGTCAAACTGTGGACTTGGTGCCGTGACCGGTAAATGTGTTTGGCGGGAAGGCAGAGGTGGTAGTGGAATAGTAACAACCTATGCGACATGTTCACCGAACCTTAATACATGCCCTGATCAAATCTGTGATTCACTTGAACAAGCATATCCTTTACTGTGTCCTCAAGATTGTACAAGTACGTATAAAAATACCAAGCAATTATTTATTTAAACAAAATTTTCAAAACAAAAAACAATTTGCATGTTTAAATATCCATGCAGTCGGAAGTTAGACTCTGTTCCTATTTCGATTATGACTACTGCTGATTGTGACGAATCACCGGTTTCGGTTTGACGGTTAAATGATGGTGTCACTTGTGAATCACTAAAGCCTACCCAGGTTTCTGTTATTCAAGCTAACGGTTTCACTGTACTTACGTTTGTCTTTCAATTTTCTATGTTGGGTTTGGTATTGTTAGTCTTTGTCCATGGCGATTTCTGTCCCCTCCTTGTGTATCTTCGAATAATTTTTAAAACTAATTCCATATGTATCAAGGGAGACTTTGTATTGATTCCTATGTAAACGTAAATTTGTATGAAATATCGCCTTCCCCAAAATGCTTGCGTTTTCTTTTGACAAATAAATAAACCATTTCTTAGAGAGTCAAAAGTCGCAAGAAATACTCTAATGTATATTCAAAAGAATGCAAAATTATGTAATAACACGGTCATATTTGCGCATGTGCCAGAAAAAGCTTCAAGACATACGTCTACAAAAGTGAAAGTTTCAACATTTTTTTTTATGTTTTATTTCATACTTACTCATCTACAACCAGAATAGAACAGCTTTCTCGTGTACAGATGTGCACTTTACTTTCAAACATGTAAAATGAGTTGTCAATAAAATCTTATTTATCCTTAGTTCTGATATACGTATGAGCCTCATTCTTTTCTTTTATTATTCAAGCTTAATCTTGAATCTCTTTAAATTATGTTAAATATTTAAACATTACATTTTGCTGTCAGATAGATAGTTTGTTAGTTGCTCTCTTGGTCAAGAATATTCTAATTTTCATGAATTGGTTTTGATGATTTGAATTGCTTATAGACAGGTGTGTGTAGAACGAAAAATAAGTGTCTTGTAAAAATCATGTCATTTTTTAAGTTTGCAACGCATTATTTAAAGTCGTGCCAATAATATTTGTATTGTTAATTTCCCGAAATATTTAGTAAAGAACTTTTATTTCCCACCTACTGCGTTTATCACTTGATTGCATTGCAGACATGATACAGATTCCTCATTGATGATACATTCTTTAAGAGGATTTCATGTTAAATCAGGATTTTCAGTTGTCAACGAAGTAAACTGTATATGGATTAAGAAGATTATTGCTATAATTGTCTATGAGAAAGCCATTTAAAAGTCATAAATTACAAGTATTTACATGACACCTTAATTTTTCAATAATGGAAAGATTCGCACCGTTTGGCAAGCTATAAGAGCCCAAAAAGTAAAATGTGGTGACATTTAAATGTCGGAATAATCTGGTAAAATAAGTTAACGATGTTAAACGAAAACATTCTATTATGCAAATGAAAGGTTTTGGAGTAAATGTTAGAGCGACTACACTCTAATCACAAGGAAGAGAGAGGAAATTTAAAAATCTAGTGGTCTCCCCAGGCCTTCAACATGGGTGGAATACCACTCTTAATTCCCCAAAAACGTGTCTACGTACAATAATACTGCTCTTTCATTAATATTCTGAAAAATTTACATGTAACAAAACCTATGACACAAAGATAAACCTTTGACCACAATTGCTGTCTTGTGACATATACACGAGATATGTGGTGTGGTTTAACTAGTTTAGTGGATACCCGTCCTCCCCAAACAAGTAGGCAACGAAAAAACCAGGACGTCACCCAAGCGAACCAGAGGGCATCCCAATCACAACAAAAATACTGAACAAAACACTTGCAAAAAAACAAGACGCCTTTCTAATGAATGTTCCCACAACAAGTGGCTTTATACAACCATTCTTTCACAAAAACATAAATAAAAGTAAGAAAGAGTTCCAGTCACATAACGGATAAAGTATTTGTCACTGTAAGACCTCTTGCTTGCACAGGTATTACAATAACGAATGCTTATTGCGCTTTTACATGCATTTTGCTATATGCTACGTGGATTCCAAGCATTATTTTCTTCTTTTTTTTCGTTTAATCTTTTACTTTTTTTCAAATTTGTCTTGTTTCTTTGGACTATGCATTTTGATCTTTCACATGGGTATCCTACTCTGGACTTGCAACCATTCTATCACAAACCATGAAGTCAAAATGCATGAAGAGTTTACGTCATAATGGAACGACGAATACAATGACAATATCTGCGACATTTTTGTCGAATTATATTGACTGAAGAGTAACGATATTACAATGTTACTAACGTAAGATTCACCACTTTCCCGTGTTTGTGTGTTTACTGTTTTTATTACATACGATATTTGAAAAATAAATCTGAACACATAAGTGATAAAAAATCAGTGACATTAAAAACATTTTTTTCTTTTTCAGCAAAGAAAATTGTTGGCCCTGGTAAACCAAATACATTTACAGGCAGAGGTATCTTAAAAGGGACGAGCCCTTGTTGGTGTAATTATAATGCGGAATGTTACTGCTGGGACGTATTTACCATTAAAACTACTACACTGCCGAATCTTAAGTATGAAAAACAAGAAGTGGATAACAGTAGTTCAAAAAACCAAACTATAAGTAACATAAAAGTGGATCCTGTTCTCGAAGGTAAGTAACACGATATATTCATTTAAAAAAAAATATTACATGTGTAGTACAAAACACATTGTTCAATCAATATTCCGTTTATACCAAACTATAAATATAATGAAAGTGGATTTTGTTTTCTGAGGGTAGTAATACGATATATTAATTTAATCTTAAAATTATTACATGTGTATCAATAAACACACTGTTCAATTCACTATTCCGTTTATTTTACAAACAACTGTCGATTTCAATTACAACTAACAAGTTATTGAAATTTACATATAGCATACCTAAATTTTCCATATTTCTTTAACATTGGTAATTTTGTATTTAGAAATAAAATTAAAATCTTGTGATGTATGTTTTTATTTTTTTTATCAAATTAGGTCAACTAAATGATGACCACAAAAGCATATGTGATATAAACTGTAAGATTACTATAGGGACGATCTGTGGCTGCATCAGTGCACTAGGGCTTTTGTTTATTTTGGTTTGGAAAACTAGACGGTTTAAATGTCAACGAAGTAAAACACTGAAACATGTCGGGAGTGTTGCATCAATGTCGGTTATACCATCTGACTATTTCGACGACAGAGATTATAGAACAACACATTCCTCGCCACAGTGTGGACCTTACTATAAGGATTCTACGACTAGCAGTGTGGTAATAATTTATTAGTATTTGTTCAACACAATAATACATGTTATAGAGCACAAAAATGTTTAGCACATGCGTTTGGCAAAATGTCAGTGACAACCAAACAAAAAAATTAAAAACAAAATTATTATCAGTTGTATAAAAAATTAAATACCTACGTATACAACATCCGCATACCAATAGTGTGCCTGAACTCACCATGGTTTTTGTAGGGTTCTTGTTACTCCAGCTTTAGTTTTCAGTGTAGTGTTGTGTGTTCTATGTTTGTCTTTCGTTTCATTTTGTTGGCCATGGTCTTGTCTGTGCTCGACTTAACGATTTCTGTCTGCCCCTTTGGTATCTTCGAATTCCTTCTTTAGAAAGAAAATCGCAGTAAAGAATTTAAATAAAACCTAAAATGCATATGTCGACAATTCAAATATTTTGGCAAATAGGCATTAATTACGACTGAAGTTGAATAATAACCTACATAACATACTGATTTCACAAATTCCGTAAAATTTTAACAGATTTCTAAGAACTTAAGCTGGGAAACATTTTAAATAACATTGTAGTTACAAATTTATATCCAGAATTGTTTTATCGTCGTAACTTACGTGAATCTCTGCGATTAAACAGAGCCTTGTATATAATTACCCAACCTGCTTACAGTTGTGATGCGTTTATTTTGATTGCTTTTTGCCTTGTAGTCACCAGAGGATGCCAAATGGGAATTTGACCGGGAAAATCTACAATTAGATACTACACTTGGCGAAGGGGAGTTTGGAAAAGTCGTCAAAGCCAAAGCTTTCAATTTAGATGGAAAGCAGAATTATACAGATGTAGCTGTTAAAATGTTAAAAAGTATTATTTATATTTTTTCTGTTAAGTTTATTTTCTATTTTCTTGTTATCAGTTTCGTTTATTTTCTTATAAGTCCCAATATTTTATCTTACCTTTTAAGCTAAAGACCCTCGGATCTGATCTCCATTTGACTATGATTGTTAAAGATTAATGATGAAATCACAGATGAACATAAAACAAATCCCAAATCAGGCATGTGCGGAAACACAGCTGTTATGAATTCATACTTATTAATTAAAGTCAATGGTCTACATAATTGATACCGCCTACTAATAATAGAATTTTTTTAGATTGTGCATCTACCGTCGAACAACAGGCTCTGTGGTCAGAATTTAACTTACTTAAGGATGTTCAACACCCAAATGTCATACGTCTTTTGGGGGCATGCACACAAAATGGTAAGCAGTAGAAAATAATTGCTTTAAAAAAGAAAATTTTACAACGGATATTGTAAAGACATCTTGGCAAAATACTATACTAGTATATAAATAGTACATGAATATTTAAAGGGAGGTAAACCATTTTTATATTTAACTTAACAAACTATCCAAAATCTGTGTTTTATGCTAGTCTATGATTTAGAACAAACTAAAAAATATCATTTTCTTACTACAACGCTTCATTTTTCCCTATACCAATAAATAATGAAAAACGTGTCGCTTGAGTAAAGGACTTTTCTTATGAAAATAAAAAAACCGTATGCCTTAAATATTGTATGTATTTTATAGGACCTACATTTCTAATAGTGGAATATTGTGAACATGGATCGCTACTGTTTTATCTAAGAAACTCTAGACTAGAGGAAAATGGTTATGTTAACCAAAGATACAAACCAGCAAAGCATTTGTCAGGTCAGCAAAGAGAACCACCAGAACTGTTGACTATACGAGACTTATTGTCATTTGCCTGGCAAACAGCAAAAGGAATGAAATATCTTAGTGAAATAAAAGTAAGGCAATATAGAAATAGGAGATGTGGTATGATTGTCCATGAGACAGCCACCCACCAAATGACAGTAGAATTTAAACTTCTA
>JAULBM010007283.1:0-11799 GCA_032357055.1 Geukensia granosissima
ATTGTGCATGTAAAGGTTCACCAAATATCGTAGCACTTTCACTATTAGTGTATATTTAGCTTCCAAACTCATCCTTTAAAACTCATTCATCAGTTTTATGAAGCAGTTTCTGCTGACGATAATTTTCGTTATATAACCTTAAGATTAATTTTATATTAAACTACGAATAGTATTTATATATACTAACAAAACAAACAAAACAAGAAACAAACGCCGATTATTCTTTCGTCTTGTTTAAAACGGAGATAAGGTTAAATTGTCTATGAGACTGGCATTCGCAATGTATGAATAACCAAAATCTACAGGTTGCGGTAAGTATTCATACGATAAGACGAGTTGTTAAAAAGTCACAAAATGACAGGTGATAATACTTTAATATAATGGAAATTGACCAGTTATGCATACAATGTAAAACGTACTGGACTAAATTTTCCTGGCTTGCGACAAGAATGTATACAATCTGGCGGAATATAACATATTTGTCTGCTCTTAATCTCTAACTCTTGGGTAGTAAACTTACTTAGATTTGATTCGGTTTTCGTAAAAACTGATGAGTTTAACGTCAAATCTGATGGCGAATTTGTTTGGCGGATTGGTTAACTTTCTGTTTAATATTTATAGTTTGACTGTTATTGTTTTTGTTTTCTTTGATCACTCGTTGGGGGAGTGTAGGAGTCCCACTAAACTAGTTAACACCACCTCATGTTTCATGTGCCTGTTCCAAGGCAGGAATTGTAGTCATCGGTTCGTCAAATTTTTCAGCTTTAGATTTATATTTGCAAGTTAACATTAGTCCTGTTCCTGCATTTATCATTTGCCCTATGGTTGACTTAATGTTTGTCTTATGTTATATGTTAACGTGGGCAATTGACGACTGTATTTGCAGGAATATGTTATCCTGCTAGCAATGCTAAATATAAACTCTTCCTCCGACAAATTTTTTTAGTTTATTTTTAGATTTGGTTAATTTTGGGTTGGTAATTTTTTTGTTCGTCTGTTGCTGCTTTTGACTTTTCCTTGGAAGAGGGTTGGGATCCCCCCTTAACTAGTTCAACTCGACCGCATGTCACATAAGCCTTTCCCAAGTCAAGAATTGTGTTCAGGAATTTGTCTCTGTGTTAGTTTTTCTGTTAAATTGTACATTTTAATAATATTCAGGTATGGGCGGTATTTTTAACGCATACACGATGTTTTATTTGCGGCGATTTAGAGCTTTTCACAAGGAGTGGTATTTTACCCTTGTTGAAGGCATTGTGGAGACCTCTAGATTTGTAAATTCCTCTGTTTTTTCTCGTTATTGGAGTTCAGTCTCTCTGACCTTACCTCATATCTATCGAATTTCAAATTCGACCAATACTTCAAAAACAATAAAGAGAAATGTTTTGATTTTTACATTTATTGAAATCAATTACTTCGTCGTATCATCATGCTTGCATACTTCAGAGAGAAAGGGGATTCTTTCCATGTCTCCCACTGTATTAGCTGATTCCCAGTTTGACCTTTATATTGGTTTGTATACGGAAAAGTAAAGCAAACAAGGTCACAGTTGTTGAACCACCATCCACCTCCAATTCTTCCAATTGTTAATGCACAGTTTACGGATCTGTTGTTGTCATTGTCACTGTCTGGGGTTGTAAACTTACTTCCATTCTGGTGGGCAAATGAATCTCCTAAAAGACAATGTATCAATTACAAAATTGGCAAAATTGACTCAACCATTTGAAGCAAATTAATTAGCCCGATTTTTTTTAAAATGAGTATGTTTTTCGAATCTTACATAATCTTTTTTTTATCAAATAGTTATCACAATTTATTAAATATTAAAAAAAAATAAAAATAAAAACACAATACAATATTAAGTGTAATTTTAATTGTAAAGCTGTATGATATTCACGTAATGATGAACGTAATCAATATTTAACATGCAACATAATATATTGCATTACAGTAATACAAAAGGGACTTTTTTCTTATTTTAAAGGTTATTTTTAGCTTTGGTCTACAATAAAGGGGTTTCGCGATCACCAATGAAAATTGTCTTTCGGGCAGTATGCAATTTTTTTCGGGGCAGTATTCATGTAAAAATGAACCTGAAGAGATCGAAGACAGATTTTCAAATTTTCTAATCTTCGAGAAATATTTTGACATATGAACCATTATTACCATACAATTATTATTATACTCTACGTATAAGTGCCAAAAGTGAAGTGTCATTTTTTGCCCTCATTTGTCGTATATTAAAAACATGTCGTTTACTAAATAACTTTGTAATACACTGTAATATTATAATATACTGTAAATGAAGAAGTCATTGCGTTCATTTATTATTGCAGTTCTAAAACTTTACTCCAAAATGCGAGATAAATTATTACGATTTTAAGTAAAGCTATTTGCAAATTTAGTTAACAGAAATAGGAATGCGAATTCTAATTTTTGCGATTATCACTCATTCGGAATAATAAAAACATCGCATAAATTTATAATTTACAGTATTTTTCCAAAAATACAGAACGATCTGCGACTTGAAGACCAACAAAGACAATGGAGTAGCGTCTTGAATATTCATGAGAGTAATTTGTATAATGCCGGATATTATATACGCAAATAACAATAAAGATACTTGCATGAAGTATAGTGATCCGCAATTACCGTGAAGTATTTCACATGCATCTTAACATAAATAATTCTAAAAATTAAATAAACTGTTAAAATAGACTTTATTTAAAAAGGACCTGTCCATATGGAAATATTTTAGTGACAGTTAATTTTCTAGTCCTTTATTAGGTGCTATAAGAAGTATAAATGGTATAGTATACGTACCAGCATTTCCAGTGAATCCAGAAACAGACAATCTGTATTTAGAAGCAGCATTCCCAACCGCAAAAGATGCGTACTTAGCAAATCTCTTTTCACCCTTAAAGTTTTCCATGTCCACACGCATTTCCGTTTTTCCCAATGAGGTAATAATATGCATATAGTTGTTACCTAAAATGTGACGTAGATTTGACGTCAGCAAATTAGAATAGGAAAAACGTATTCAATAGAGTATAAAAAAGATTCCATCATGTGCATGTAAAATGTCATGATATACATTGTACTGGATCTTCTTATATGCTTGTTTGCTAATTCCTACATCAGCTTTATTTTGAATTTTGAAGATTTTTCAACTAAATTAAATATTAGAACTATTTAGGAATACATTTGGGAAAGAAATTTAGACATGTCTAGTCTGTCGTTCTAAAAAGGTATTTACCTAGCCAAAATTCATTGTTCAAGTCACCAAATCCCTCCTCATAAGCTGTCCAATTTCGATTAAAATCAACAGATCCATCTGTACGTCTGACCAAGACCTAAATAAAGTCCGACATGTTTTAAAATACAATGCAAACTGGAATAAAATTTTACTACATATACAGTACTAAATAAACCTTGATAGGTAACCAAGCTTAACATTAGATGAATTCGTCCAATCTATATTCTGTTTATTATCTATCTTCATTCATGAGGTAAAATTATACTCTAAACTCAATAAAATTGTATTCAACAAGTAATGGTTGCAGAAACAATTATTCAAAAACTTTTGAATTAAAAAAAAAATAAATTAAGATACCAATCAGGGTAATGTGCGTAATTGCGAAAATCCTGTTAGATATATAAAAATTTTAATATATGATGTAACAAGTCGAGCAATACAGAATAGAAAAAAAAACGAAAAGTGATACTGCCAAAACCAAAATCCATGCTTATGAAAATCCTGTTATAACAAAAATGATTGAAATTAAAAAAGGCACCATGGTTAGATATACTTCATGATTGTGGCCTAATCCAAGCCTACAAAAGGAAGAAACAAGAAAACGTAAATAGATTTACATATTCGTAACATTGTACAAGAGTTAAATCATCACCAGAAAATAAAAAAAAACCTTGGATTCATAAAAAGAACAAAAGGGGAAAGACTTAGGAAAACCCATTATTATAGGCAAATTTAAATAAGAAATCACAGAAAAGCTGTTGCTTTTCCAGACAGTACATATCTTACAAATCCAGGACCATGTGAAGCTTTTACACATTCGATCGTGCCAGGTACAATTGTCCAGGAAATTAAGTTAAAATATTGCAGGTTGACAAATTATTAGGGATTTATCGTTAAACTGGAAAAATAAAATAGCCAGGACAAAGTAAAACATAAGGTTCGATGAGTACTGATATTTCAAATTCTTCTTGTCTGATTTTACTAAGCTGATTTTAATTATTTGTATGCCTTTTCATTCAGAATTTCAGAAATCTCATGCACAGTTTGAATAATAGAACTTAATTTAATGCTACAGCCTCACATGAAAAATAAAAGGACAACTGAATTTTACACCGTTGACAAAAAGAACAAGCCAAGCGGGTTATATTCGACTTCATTTCCTGTAAGACATCAATTGTCACTAAACGGAATTCAGGCAAAGAAAGATTGAGAGAATAATGGTTATACTGATTCTGGATGAGATCAGGCTATGAATGAAGTTGGAAGTATGTGTCGAAAGTATGCGCTGTTTAGTTGTAATAGGAAATGAAAATTTGAATTTTTTTTCAATTATCATATAAATATAAAGTGATTATTCTTTTCAGTGCATTTAAGCATTAGGTCATCCAATGTAATCATGCATCATTTATAAAGAGGAACAGAAGAACTTTTAACTTCTCAATCGCTTTTAAATCAATATCAAAGTTATATGAAATTGTACAGTTCATGCTCATGACATCAGCCAAAAAGTAAAGAAATAGAAAAACAAACGTTTAAGGAAACAATGCTCGAAAATACCTACCGTCCAACCGCCTCCGTCAGTTTGCATGTCACAGTAAACTTTTATCCCTGTCCTATTATAAGGGTAAACTGTGTACACTCCGCTAGGTAATCCTCTGTCAAAGTCTAAACAATCTTGATGTCGCTTTGCTAAACAATAAAGCGGTTAGTATTAAGTAGCCTTTAATCAAAGTAAATAGACATCTTGCATATGTTGTAGCGTTTGTACAAGGGGTTTCTTTATATATTTATATATTTTCTTATATCTGTTAACCTTATATTCAATTTTTTATCGATGTCTTTCTTAAAAGTGATGGAAGATTTTTGAATGCATAAACGACTCAAACGAGCAAGTAATAAGATAATTGACTTGAGTTTGTTTTATCTATTTCAAACCAGATGAAGTGATATGAATTTTATGTCCAAGACATCACCATAAGTCACTTATCGTCCTCTAGAATTCTTCATAAGGCACATACAAATGCGAAATAAAATTTCGTTTTGACAAATAACAAATTTTTGGCAAAATTTAAAATTGGGATAGGCTTAAGTCTAAATAATAATACTATTGTTTCAGAAATTAACTGTCTTTGAAAAATTTAGCTTTTTTATTCTGTGTGATTATAACGGAAATGTGAGTGACATAAGTCAAATCTAATATTAATAAAAATTATAATAATGTAATATAATATTAATAAAATCTGATTGATAAATACTTCTGAATACATAAAGAAATCATGTGACAGTGATTTTAAGTGCGTTTTTCCAATATAATGGAGTAAAATGTAAAACACCCTGAAAAGGCTTACAAATTGTAACTTTTAATATAGCAAGTCTTGCTTAGATTAGGCGTCGTGTTTTAATTTTTTAGCAGTTGTTCGTTGACTTGGGTGCCAACCGTGCAGGCCTCCCTGGACTCATCCAAACGAATTGTTTTCATTTGTAATGATTCCCTTTTTCATATCTTTAATAATAACACACATGTTTTAGGGATGCCTTCGGTTTTACTGTGGATATCAAAGGACATGCAAACATACAAAATTAGTTTTAAAAAGTATCGCTGATAAGATTCATGTATTTGATTTTCAAATCGCTTCTTCTTTTTATAAATTTAATGGTCATCAAAAAAGTTTTACCCCACTCTATCTTAACTTTCAGGAAAACTGGATTTTTTGCCCTTCAACTATTTTACTGAATCCAGTTTGACTTTTTGATGCAATATTTTTATAGGATTTAATCAGTTATGTTGTTTATAAATTTTAATTATCCCTAGCTTGGCTTTTTTTCTGATATTTTGACACGAGAAATAATGAAAAACCAAGATTTTGTAAATTCATGTTTTCCCCATTTTGTAATGCAATGAATTACCTAACTTTGTTTGTATATACATGTAATATTGGATTATATGATCGGTGCTAAATATTAACCAATCTTAAAATGTTGTTAACTTCCAAATTTCATGAAATTACCCTTATCCAGAGAATATTTAATAATATCTTTTCAAATACCGCTTATATACAATTATTGCCCTGAGAGGAGGTGAATATCCAAAATTGTCAATCTTAACTAAGGTGATTTCCCTGAGGGCTTTTGCCCGAAGGAAATAACCTTAGTGAGGTTGATAATTTTGGATATTCACCGACAATTAGGGCCATAATTGTTTTATTATACCGAACGAAGGGTTATTAACTTCTTAGGGTTATTCACTGGTGACTAATAGGATAATTCAACGGGCTTTGGGAATTCTTGGGGTTATTCACCGGTGAATAATAGGGTAATTCAACGAGCTTTGGGAATTCTTGGGGTTATTCACCGCTGGCGGCAATAAAAAGCCAAAACATCAAGATTACAATATGTCATGTGAGAGTCGTTTGGCCAATATAATTTATCCTTTATTATGTAAGGTATAATAATAAATATTATTTAACCATGCCATATGTCGCAAACTATTGCCAAGTGCTAGAAAATGTTTAAAAGGGTATAATTAGTCCAGCTAAAATAGTTCGGATTTACAGATTACGGATTAGGATTTACAGATATTAGATTTTTTTCAGAATGCTTTGTTTGTTGCCTTCAAACAATTTTGAGTATTTCTATTGCCTGAAGGAAAATAAGAAAAACTGAAAAAATTTTTTAAAATAATACTTTTCATAATTTGTGTATAAAAATAACAGAAATAACAACCAAAAGGTTATAATTTTTAATGAACGTCTATAGTTGATTCAATCATAATATTGCATCAAAACTTCAAGACAATAGTTGAAAGGCAAAACAAGTTTTCCGAAAATATAAAATGGAAAAGGGCTACAATTTCGCTATAACGTTTTAGATGATCAATAAAATTTTAAAGATGAAATATTTTGAAAAGCTTAGATATTAATTTTTCAACAACAATTTACTAATATGATTTTTGCATGCTTACATGCCCTTTGATGTCCATAATTTTTGAAATACCTTTGAAACTAAAATTAATAATATGTACATGGTGGGGTACCAATTAAAGCAAATTACCATTGGGTTGCACGGTTGACCTTCTTAGCCCACTGTCAACAGGTTCATCATTGAAAGTGTAATTTACGAAATATGTACTGTTTATACACTTTAACAGGAAAAATGTAAATGTTTTAGCTATATATCTTATTTACAGGCAATTTCTATTTCGGATTGTGTTACTTGAAGTGCCCATTTAACAGGTGCCCTACTTTTTGGGATGACAGGTAGTAATGGTTGGTGTTGGGGATTGAACGGTTGAGTTGTTTCTGAATTGCTAGCTAATGAAGAAAAAAAACAAGAGAAACCTATGTGTTGATCTGTACGTACAAATAGCAGAGTTCAGCCGTGATCTATCTTTTTAGTTGGCTAGAACGTCAAGCACTCTTTCAGCAGTGTCTCCATAAAAACACACTCCTTAAAAATAAACAAACATCAAGTGTGCAAAACAAAATATTGAATGCAAGAAAACATATATTAAATGATTAACTGAAGAACTGCATTTGGGAGAAATCTGCGGCTTGCAGAGAAAATCGCAAGCGTTGGCAGGTAACTGTTGCATGACATGTGAATCTTTCGTATATTTGTGGTTTGATGCAAAGTAAATTCTCGTTTCTAGACTCTCCCCTACGAAATGTAACATACCTTATGGTATTTTTGTGCCAACACGGCTAGTAATCATGGATTTCTCTCTCACTCGTTTTATAATCGTCTGAATTGGAGGTATCAGTTTTTTTATTGATAAGAAAATAGCAGTTAGGAATTCACAAACCTTTAAAAAAATTGCATATGTCTGAAATCTCGTGAGAAAAAAGGAGATATTTCAAATTATGTTACACCAAGTTCGGTGGGTGACTACGAATTTTATTCTTAGATCAACGTTGACGTGTTTTTATCTTTTCCAAATAACAGCAAAAAGCCATTTGATGAACACGAACAAAGGGTTTTTTTTTATAAGAAAAGAATATCTGTAAACTAAAACCCTCATAGTGCGAAAAATGCAAAAAATCGCTACTTTAAAGTTTCAACCGATGCGGATGCTTTGTATAATGAGTATGATACAGTATATGCTCCGTGATTTTAATGAAATTATTAAGTATTAACTGGCTCTGACCATAACATTTGAAAAACCGAAGATGTATATTTTTTTCACGACGGTTATTCAATCTATGTATAGAACATTTAAAAACACAATTAAAGTTGACCACGACAAAGACTTTTTGCCCGAATGTTTTTCGACATCTTTGAACGTGTTAACTGTTATTTTTAAATCGAATAAAAATCTGACATACTCAAACATTGACGCACGTACTTTAATATATATGTCACTGAAATATAAAATATAACTGATTCTGACGTAGATGTTACAATAGTCCTTTTAGTCGGCAAAGCTTGTACTATATTTACTACAACACAAATTACAAGAAGCCAAATTACAGACATAATGCAGAAATAAAGAGAAGAGGATGTCTAGATACAGTTTAACATGACCGCTAGACAATATAATTAAACTTGCAAATATTTGCGTGCAATAGTTTCGTTTCATATTGGTTTAAGGTTACATTATGGATAATTATTCTGTTATATGATATCTTCCCTTTTCGTTTATTTGATAGTTTTGATTTTCAATATCATGAAATGCAGGAAAACACTAATTCTACGATCACTTGGTGGGTGGCTGTCTCATGGGCAATCATGCCACATCTCCTATTTTAATATTGTTTAATTTTAAAAAATCATTGTATTTTTTTGATTTCCTACAGGAAAAATCACAAATAATTTGATCAAGATATTAACCAAAGTGTCAACGTTTCGACCAACAAGATCCAAATTGGATTTCAATGGCAGTAGATGATCAAAAGGCTAACAACACGTAATCTGTGTCATTTTCCTGATGAAGACCTTGTTGGTCGAAAAGTTGACACTATGGATAATATCTTGATCAAATTAATTTCAAAAAATCAAAAATGCATAAAACGTAAACATAAAAAATGTTTCAACCACCAATGAAATCGCTCAAAAATTATACATAACACGAAAAACCAGAAAAAGACACCAACAGCTCAAATGACCAATGTGAAATGTTCTTATTTTTAAAATCTTATTCAAATATCGGTAAACATGTCAGAATAGTAATATGAATGTAGCAAAACATTAAGAAAAATATAAAAATACTGTAAATTTAGGAATTGATGCGAACAAATATTGCCGCGGAATATAGAATTTGGATCATTACACAGTGATGCCATTCACCATTATGTAAAAATCATACAACATCGTTTAGGAAGCAGATTTGGCAATTATCGCAGTTTGATAATAAAAACATAAAAGCAAATTCTGAATTTACAGTATATCAAAACCACGTTATTCCGTTGTCAAAGTTTTCTTGTACTGATTGGGCAGAAGCTGCTTACCACACCGGAACAAGTTATCCCACACCTGTATTTGTTTCAAAGGGGTCAAACGTTTAAGATATTTATTTCACTGTATATTTATAAGTAAGTTTTGTACATCCGTTGATCTAAATTGTTTCTCAAAAGTTATTCAATATTCACACAAAGGGCCAGCTGTTAAAAAGTCCAAAATTGAAATGTGATTATATTTCAATGTAAAAAATTCGGCCATTTAGGTATAGTGACAGACAAAACATAAAAATTCGACATGTAGTTGACTATATTATTTTGGGTTGGGAAAAATTATTAACAATCTTACTGGGTTAAACATGTTGGTGAGCGCTCAACTCAACACCTCACCTTGGACAATGGTGTGATAAAATGACATTTATCAAAGTTCAAAAATGAACTGCATCATATTTAGCTTTTTAAAAAGGATGTATACTGAAACACAAATCGTTGCCAGTGTAATTAAAAACAGTGAAATAGTGAGACATATGCAAAAAACCCAATGATAACTAACACCATGATATAAAGCAAAGAATATTATTCTGCTAAATTGTAATCGGAATAATGATTAAAGCTCAACAGACTGAATGTCTTCGCTTACAATGACAACCACGTTCACATAAAATAACTAAGCATTATAGGAATATTTTGCCAGTAATTAAATGTAATCAGGAGAATCGGCCTACTTTTCCTCGAACAAAATTGATAACAGCAACAGCACGACCATGTCTACTATAAAATGTTTATGCGCTACAGGGCTTCTTTCTGCTGTATAAACAACATATTTATTAAGTCTATGAACGACAGATTTATCTTAATAAAAATGTTCTTCGACGAAAACAATAAAAACAAGACTGCTTGATATAAAATTTTATTCAAATCAACGTATCATCATATTTGCATACTTGAGAGAGACCGGGGATTCTTTCAATATCTCCCACTGTATAAGCTGCTCCCCAGTTTGACCTTTAAACTGGTTTGTATTCGGTAAGGTAAACGATGCACGTTCACAATTGTTGAAGCACCATCCACTTCCAATTCTGCCTCGTGCTAAAGAGAAGTTTCCAGATGGGTTATTGTCATTGTCGCTGTCTGAGGTAGTAAACTTACTTCCGTTCCAGTGGTCAAATGAATCTCATATAATACAATGCAGCAATTACAAAATTCGCAAAATTGACACAAATTTTTTGGAAAGCCAACGGGGTCAAAATTCTTGATCTGTATATTGTCAATTTGTTAGTTGTCACTGTGTAAAACCTCCATCTGTAATTCGTGAAATGTCAATTTGTTAGTTGTCACTGTGTAAAACCTCAATTCGTAATTCGTAAAAAATGTCAATTTGTTAGATTTCACTGTGTAAAACCTCTATTCGTAATTCGTGAAATGTCAATTTGTAAGTTGTACATGTATAAACCTCAATTTGTTATTCGTAAAATGTCACACTGTGTAAACCTCAATTCGTAATTAATGAAATGTCAATTTATTTTATTTGTCGCTGTGTAAAACCTCCATTCGTAAATCGTAAAATGTCCATTTGTTAATTGTAATTGTGTGAAATCCCAATTCGTCATATGTCGGTTTGTGAAATGTTAATTTGTAAAATGTCGATTCGTGAAATGTAGATGCTCGGTTTGTTGTATTATGCTAACGAATATATATTATGACGACAGATGGCGCTCAATTTTTATCACAGGTGGCGCTGCATTCTAGAACGGGTGTAAACTGCACGGAAAAGTAATCCAATTACGAAATCCTACACAATAACTTTTTACAGGGACGTATATAACAGATTGTTTCGGGGAATTTTAACTTCCTGTTTTAATCATAAGTTTCTTGGAAATAACAAATCAGAAAAAAATGTAAATAATCAAC
Source organism: Geukensia granosissima (assembly GCA_032357055.1). Lineage (NCBI taxonomy): Eukaryota > Metazoa > Mollusca > Bivalvia > Mytilida > Mytilidae > Geukensia > Geukensia granosissima. Next base: position 11,557 of record JAULBM010007283.1, read on the forward strand.
AAAAGTATAAAGTATTCAGATTATAATCGTACAGTTTCTGGTAGATCACCGTTATAATAACTTGTTGTTTCCCTGCAGACGATGTTACAAAGGCGGATCAAGACACATATTCTTATTGCATAAGTAGATCGAAGTTACAAATGTTACATTTCAAAGTTGCGAATTACACATGTTCAAAATACAAATTCATAATTTACAGAGTGAGATTCAACAAATTGACATTTCACGAGTAGGATTTTACAC
>JAULBM010007294.1:0-11799 GCA_032357055.1 Geukensia granosissima
CTTCAAAAGTATTTTATAAAGCGTACTCTACAAGCGGTGTTAATCAAATTTGGATATTAAAAAAATCGGTAGATCTGCTTCAATATATTAATTCCGATTCTTAAACATTTTGTACAAGTATTCAAACGTTTGATTTTTCTACCCTTTATACAGATATTCCACATTCACAACTTAAAGACCGTCTTAAGAAGAAATTGATACATCAATGTTTTGTTAAACAAAATGGAAATCCTAGTTATAAATATTTGGTTTAAGGGAAAAGATATCTTACTATGTTAGACAAAACACCGCTGGTGCTAACATATACAGTGAATGTGCTATCGTCATAAATGCTTAATATTGTTATTGACAACACTTTGTATAATTTGGTAGGAGATTTTTTCTACAGACCGTTGGCATTCTAATGGGCACAAATTGTGCGCCTCTACTAGCCTAGCCGACTTGTCTTTGTACTACTATGGAGCAGAAAACATTCAGAAACTCCTGAGAAATAACAAAAAAATTGGCCAGATTGTTAATTTTTTTTCCTTTCTCTATATCGATCATATTGTGTCTTAGAATAATCCTACGTTCAGTGAAAATCTCGACCAAATATATCCCAGCGAACTAAAAATTAAGGACACCGCAGACTCAACAAAATCTGCTTGATGACTTTCACTTTTGCACAATTCCCATATTAATGTGGCAATATTACTGCTTCCCCTGCATATGGAATAAATGATATACTCTCGTGATTGTTGCAAGTATCGGGTCTTTTCAAGTGAGCATTGCTGTCCCCTAAACTACTACAACAAGGATACATGAAAACAAGAATGAAATCGTCCCTTATAAAATTTTATTGTAGCCATCACGATATGGTTGATCTATATGGTACTTTTGTATCTCAACTAGTTGTGAACTGTTACCAGTAATGTAATTAAAATTAAGTTGACCTCTTCTCGGATTGACGTTAACCCGGATTTGAGTTTAAGGATTCTACGACTGGTGTTACGCACAAGACAGGGGATGCTTACCCTTCATGAGCACCTGATCCCACTCCTGTTTTGTTAAGGATTACGTTGATTCCAAGCCTTTGTTCCTTTTGTCAACGTTATATCTTTTAGTTTGTTTCAAATTTGTCTTGTCTCTTTGCACTATGAACTTTTGCTCACTCACATGGGTATTCAATACTGGACTTATATTAGCTAAGTTTATCGAAGTATCACTTTCTTATTCTAACTTGAAATGATAACATCGTTTGATTAAAAAACGTAGGTTGTTCGCAATTTGAAAACCTAAATGCTAATGAGCATTGGTGTTTCACGACGTAATTCATTTAAGAAGTATTAAAACTATTGGCTACATCTAATTCGGACATGTTGGTAGGGCTTTCCTACAAGTACAACAAAATATGTATTCTTTATAGATCTTAAAAGAGTTATTGTAGATCCCTAGACGGGACTGAACGCAGGACTTAGTGCTTACAATTTTTGGACATTCGACCTTTCTATCTTCTGTGAAGTAGGTTGTAGTATTCGTTTTCTTTGTGGTTTATTTCTGTTTTGATCGCATTTGGTGTCTTCTCTCGATATGTTTGTTGTTACAGCTGTCAGGAAATTCAGAATGATTCAGATAAGACTCGTGTTCACCTCATATTGTGTAAGGTTTTGAAATTTGGTCGGAACTTCACCTAAAAATACACCAACTTCTAATCCCTAACTCGTATGTCATGATTTGCATAAACTCTACGGTTCTGAATAACTCAGTTCAAATGAGTCCACAGGGTATTGTCAAAGAACGAAGCAAGAATTTTATTGTGTATCTGATTTGTGCAACTAATCTTACAGATGTCACTTCAAACAATCTCAAGCTGGAAGCATGTTAAAACTAGGACAACGAAGAGCAATTATTTTGAAGCATTTTCTTTAATGATTCGAATTTTCATTCAGTGAGCTAGTGAAGGTTTACGTTTTCCCCTTTGGCACATTCGAATTCTTTTTTAAAATTGACATATATAATAAAAAGGAATTGAAATAATCATATATATTTAGCTGAAATATTCACAGGGATTCCAAGCCGGAAATAGTGGTAGGGTCGTAGTGAATATTGTAGAATATAGATCATAGATTGTGGTGCTGTTCACTTTTCGCTAAGAATAGGGTTTGAGATGCAGTCCGAGATTTTCCGGGTTCAGTATCGTTTTCTTCCAAATAGAGATTTTTCATAATTCACGTATCCGTATCGTATACGTATCGACGTTTCCGCATACAAAAATATGATATAAATTTATGATGTATTCTCCGACTGGTCGAAATTAAGTGAAATGATTTTATATTAATTAAGGACCAATTTTATCGCTCAAGGTGGTCAGCCAAAAAATTGTCAGTTACTAGGACAATCCATAGAATTTAATCTTGGATGTGACGGATGCATTATTGTCTTGTCGTACAGGTGAGCACAGATGAAACTGAATCAAAAGTAAATATACTCAGTCAACCAAATCTAAGATAATCATTGATCCATTGTTCAACTACGCATTCGACATGTAGAGTCTGGTTTCATGTGATATTCGAACGATGCTCAATCGTATGTGTTCATGACAAATATATCAGTAGACGGCCAACGTCCCATTCCCGCAAACTGTTACTTGCTTTGTGACTGTATTCATCCGTCTAGACATCCAATAATCACTCCATTTACTGTAACACGAATTAATCGAAGGCGGTTTCATCTTCACCGTAGTTCCAGACATTTAAATCGTGTTGTCCGGGAATAAAGAGTTGGCGTTAACATGTCACACATTTACTGGGTTATTTCGTGTAATTGGTACACTGTATAGGCACCAGAGACACAACATTGATAGAATAGTATCTTGATGCCCGTTGTAAAATATTGTTGTACCAAATAAATAATCCCTTGTTACATGTTTCTTGTGTATGTAAAGATCATTAGTTTCTGTCGACTAGTATGCTTAATATATTGGATTCGAAATCAATTGTTTATAATTAGTTTCAATGGTAAAATTACCCCTCTCCCCAAACCAACAATATTAACCTAATCAAAATTCAGATTTCATGTGATCTAGCGCGCTGAAATAAAATAAATCCCCAACATGTAAACTGAAAATAAGTAAACCATAACCTGACCTTGAACTGTCAACTAACCAAATTGAACCGATCTTTTGTTTGTTTTGATTGTTGACCGAGTAAACGAATAATCAAATATCCACAGCCAGAAGGAATACATGTATTTTGGGGATATATTGGGAAAACATTTGTGTGTTTTTGAATGTTCTTTAATATTTGGCATTTTAAGGGACTATTTAATATAGTACTTTTTCCTTTAGTTAGCATGTCCCGAAATACGTCAAATACGATACGTCGATACGGATACGTGTTCATATACGTGAATAATGAAAAATTTCTGATAACAGAAATTATACTGCAGCTGGACCATTTCCTGTTGGCTATATTTCCAAAATATAGTAACAAAGTAATATTTTGTACAATGTCATTTCCTTGATATTCAGGGGTTATTTAAGGACAAAAGAGATTCTATTATTGTGTTAATTTAACAGTTTGTGTTCATCTTAATATATTTATAGCAACAGTGTAAAAACAATATTAGATCAATATCTGCAAAATAGCAACACTTTTGTATTCGGCAGGAAACTGTTGAAGGACTCGGTTAACCTCGGCCTTTCCCCTTTCCCAGTTTCTAAGCCAAATACAAAAAAAGTTGATATCTTTCAGACATTGACCTTATATTGTATATTTATTCATATCTTATATATATTTATTCATATCTTATATAACATATTTACGTACCTTGTGGACCCGGGTTTCCGGATGGTCCTTGTGGTCCGATTGGGCCATCTGGGCCTGAAAGAAAACATGCACTGTTTTATAATTTCTAATAATCGTTATAGAAGCATTTTCACCTTTTGGTAAAAACTACAGGGTTACAAAGATGTCTTTGACTGAAAAGAAAGACATAGCATTGATTACTCTTATAATAGCTAACTGCTAACAACTTTGATTAAAAATGATCTCTTATACACGAGAAAAGAGAAATATACAACATTCGATTATAAATAAAATTAATTGTAGACTTGTATATTGTTTCATGTATTTTTGTCAGTTCACCATTAAATCTTACCTTTGCCTCCTGGTTCTCCATCGTGGCCAGGGCTTCCGTCTTCTCCAGCAGGGCCCATTGGTCCCTGTGGGCCAGCAGGACCTTAAAACGTTGAAACAGGAATTAATATATGCGAAGCCTTAAATAACAGTTGTAATTGATAAAGGTTCGTCTAGAGTTATAGAAGTTGTTTGAGATATGACAGCATCCTGTCAGCAAACAACTCAATATTTAAAATTTCTGCAAAATTTGATATTTCGTTTCGACACGGATTTTAACATCTCTTTTAGCGCTGACTGTTTTTTTTTGCTAGGAAAAATGTACAATAATATAAAAGAAGGATATTTTTTACATCCTTAGCGACGGGTTATTATTAATATATTAACATAAATTTCAATGCACAATTTTACATTCTACTAGGATGAATTGAAGTTATAATCCCTAATGCAAAACTTGAAAATGGGCGAACTTCATAATCACTCATGTATTGGATAAATTTAAAACATACCTTGTGCTCCAGGTTCACCTTTGGTGCCTTCTGGACCCGGAGGACCTTGGTCTCCTTGTCCACCTTTCTGACCACTTGGTCCCTTTTGTCCTGGAGATCCGTCTGGTCCTGTTAATAAACATTCATTTATAAGAATATAACCAAAAGATATGGAGTTACCTTGAAACTCTATTTCCCAAGAATTGTTTTTGTTATAATACTGAAATACTCACTTAGTAACTTCTGGGAATATTAATTAAAGATTCTGTTTTCAATATTTAATGAATAAGACAAACAAATATTTTATGAAGTGTTTCAAATTTATTTGTTAGGATGGTCATCTAAAAGAACTTATCTACTGAAAATGATATTTTGTAGTCTCGCAGAATTGTTTGTCTCTTTGACTACGCACTCTCTCGCATGGGTATTCTACATTGGACTTGATAAAGTAATTCATACCTTTAGGTCCAGCTGGACCATCTGGACCTGGTTTTCCTGTTGGTCCTGGTCGTCCGTCTGGTCCTTTACCTCCAGTAGGTCCTAATATAAAGAAAACAATTTGTTAGTAAATTGGTATTGACTTTAAGTGACCTAAAACGGTTGATCGTTTAATGCATATTGGGTACAAAAAATACGTTTTAAATTGACGTCCAGCAACATGTTTTCTAAAGAAATACTTCTTCTATATTTTGTAAAAAAGCTAAAAAAAAAGGCAAGGATATTTTATTTCACCAATCAATATCAAATTTAAAAAACATTTACAAAGTACAATTTAAAGAATATCCGTTAAATGGTCAACGGATAATCTAATAAAAATATATTTCTTTTTTTTTAAACTGTTAGTGGTTTAAGAAAACTGGAAAAACAAAAATATTGCCAGACTACTTAAATTCTCAAATATTTTAAATGAAGGTCTTACTTGTTTTAAATGGAAAAAGGCAGGGTTGCGTTGTGAAAACCAATTTTAGCATGTATTAAAACGGTATACAATAAAAGATTTTCGCATTAGATAGTTTTCTTTGCTATTACGATTGTTTTCTAATTTACGATATGAACTTTCGTTTCTTCACATTCTCAAAGTAATTAAACCCTGTGTTCTCCTATACTTGAAATTTTTAATGGATTATTATTCTTTTACTCACGTCAATTCATCTTTTAAAATATGTATTGCTTTATAGGATGCAGTGATGAAGTAATGGAGATCTGTTAATTTTTTCTGTATAATTCTGTAAAGTTCATAGACTTTGCCTCAATGTCATGTCGGAGGGAAATCTTATTGTTTGTGTTTTGGAATACACAATGCAGGCAATATGGGTTTTATATTTCAGTGTGTGTATTCATTTATTGTTATATTACAGATGTATTCATTTTTAACTGTTCGTCTAATGATTTTAAAAGTTCATGTCAGCAAACTTCTTGTTTAGACTTGATAAGATCAATAATATGAATAGTGTCTGATTTCAAACTGAATATAAATATTTTTTGTCATAAGTTCAAGCTTACCTTGTTTGCCTGGGTGGCCTGGTTGTCCTCGTGGTCCGGCTTCTCCGGCAGGTCCTACAAAATAATAAATCATATGAAATATATATTTGTGTTTTGTTTACAAAAACGTACCATTGGCCAACTCCCCCTTGATACCATCGTGCAAGATAAAAAAAAACGTTACATTTTACCAATAAATTAAACGCGTTAATGTGCGAGTTCAGTTTGAGCTAAAAATTAAAACGGTATAATATCTTAAATAATAACTTGTATATTTAAAAAAGGTTAGTTCTAAGATAGAAATTAAAACTGAATATTATCTTAAATAATACCTTGGTCTCCTGGTTTTCCATTGTCACCTTGTCTTCCTGGACGTCCGGGTTGTCCTGCAAAACAAACCATTATTATTAGCAATAAACTAACATCTGTTTAGTTTAAACATATTTTATTTGCAACATATAGCAAATGGGATTGGATACAAGTTATGACAACATTAGACAAATCCTCTCCCTAACAAATAATAAACAGCAAAATAAAGCATATAATGACGACAACTAATGAACATATTAGTCCTAACACAATACTAACATGAATAATAAGACAAAATAGACTATAAATATATGATAAAAAACTAATAAAACTAAAAAACAAAACAAAAATAACCATTACGGATATATTAAACTGAAACAAGAGTTTCCAAATAAACTATAAAACTAAACTAATTAAACTAAAAAAAAATAACCATTACGGATATATTAAACTAAAACAATAGTTTCCAAATAAACTATAAAACTAAACTAATAAAACTAAATACTAGTACTTATAAAACTACTTATAAAACAAAAACAAAAATAACCATTACACATATATATAAAACTGAAACAATAGTTTCCAAATAAACTATAAAACTAAAATAATAAAAGTAATAAAAGTAATAAGCCTGAAAAAATTACGGAGGACATAAATTGAAACACTAGTTTCCAAATCAACCAGTTAATTTAGCAAAAATGAATTTAATTATCTAATTGAATTTATTAATTCTGTTCCTTATTGATGGCCGTAATGGGACCTGTAGAAGATTAGTTTCGACTTTTATTAGGTGGATGCCTGTCTTGTGGACAATCATGTCACATCTCCTTTTTTAATTATTGTTTAAATGTTCAAATTGCTTCTTCTTCTTCCTACTCTATATACAATGTCGTTCAAGCATATATCATCTTGACACTTTTCAGTGAAATTTCTTAGTTACATGAATAGTTGCCACGTTTGAATATCATCACATGTTATTTTTTTAGCCTTTTACAGCTTGCAATAGGGTTTGGATACGTGTCCATTATTGAAGGTTGAAGATGTTTGTAATTTTTACGTTTTGGATGACTGTCTCATAGACAATCATACCATATTTCCTTTTCCCAAATTTATGAATTTTGATAGTATTTTCTGGTTTCTTACACTGTTACAATGTATGCTTTGGTCTAATATGTGTGCACATTTATTTTGTCACCACCAATCTATCAATCAAAAGTAGTTGGTGAATTGAAGTTTTTGGAAAGCTGCTCTCAAATCAAAAAGGCAGATCTTTTATTAAGCATTTGCCGCCGGATAAGGCTTTACATTTCGATACATTTTTATTTGAGAGCTTCTTTTGCTATTTTTGAATCTTTGACTTTCTATAATTCGGTTCTAATGCTACTCCTTGAACTGTACATATAGCATACCTAAATTTTCACTAATAGTTTAACGTTGATAAATTTTTATTTCACTTTGAACTATTTAACTGTAATGGTGTAACAATGTCCATTCATCAACGGTCCATTGATAACTGAATTGTTAATTGTACTGTATTCAAAAATACTGACCTGGGTTGCCTGGAGCTCCTGGTTGTCCGGGTGCTCCTGGGTGTCCGTTTTGACCAGGACTGCCTGGTTGTCCATTCTGTCCTACAAATCGCCAATAATGTCATGATTAAATTATGTTCATATATATTTATCAACCTTATTACCGTTATTAAATTATTTTTGGTTTTGTATGAAACACTGATGAGGTTTATTTGTATAATAAATTAGCCGTTTTATTTTTAATCCAACAGATTTGTGCACGCCATCTTACAATTTTCAGGTGTCTTTCTGGAGCCTTTGTAAAAAAGGAAGTTGTTGTTATTGAGTATAGACCCCTTAAACGTAACTGCGTTCCTGTGGCACTCTCGTTTTTGCAACTTCCGTGTGGATAATCTTGACGACACAATGCTGATGACGTCACATTTAATTGTTCTTTGACGTCAATTTTGTGGGAAAGTTAATTATTTTCCACCCAACGTATACAACTGGGCATGTCTGAATAAATTATCAAAGGGGTATATTGTAAACATGGCAGTCTTATATAAAACATCATTAAAAATGTATTAATTATTCAGCATGTATTTTTCTCACTTTTGTAAATGAGAGTAATAAAAATGTTTAAATTTACAGATCTTACCAGCTCTTCCTGGGTGTCCTGGTTGTCCTACAAACACAATCATAACCTGGGTTAACGTTATATTTATGAAAATGAAGAATAGAAGAGTGTCTTGTTTTAGGTTATACCACTAAAACAAAGACCGTAATATAACTAAATAAATATCACATTCTTCATAAATAGATGCAATGCACACATATTAATCAATATACGCAGTATGCAACAAAAATATAAGGTAAACACGTTGTAGCTCTGAAATTAGAGCCCTTTAATTCGGTAACATAATGTTTCATTGGAAAAGCATATTCTTCATCTTTTAGAACGATAAAACGGGTTTTATTAAAATGTGATTACGGAAAATGGTCGATTTTAAGTTCATTTAACAGTTAAAGTTGTTTATAAAGTAGCTGTCTCATGGACAATCATGCCACATCTCCTATTTTTATATATAAGAGCTTTCTTGTTTACTGTGACTGTGTAGACGCTTTAATTTAGGCAATCATAAAAAACCATTTTTCTTTAAGAAATCAAGACAGCGAATATTTAAGGTGGAAGACCTAGGTTAAGGAAGATATTCGTTAGAATCAGTAATATGTTTATAATATTCTGTTATACCAACAGCTCTAGAAGCATTCAATTTATACAGGTAAAAAAATCTGTGTAAATAAGATGCTTAGATAAGACTTTAAAAAAGTCAATGACACAAACATACGAAAGAGTTACATAAGTAATGTCCCTTTACTTGGTAAACTCCCTAAAGCAACTTAATGCTTTTCCATTGATGTGATCGAGGATTACATACCTGGTGCTCCGGGTTTTCCTTGTTCTCCGGGTTCACCAGGGTGTCCTGGCTGTCCTGCAGTATAACAATATTTATTCTTAGTTGTTCCGAGGTTTATATTAATGATAAGTGTAACCATAATCTGTTACAGATAATTGGTTAGTTTTCTTTCAGAGAATATGAAATTGTATTCTTTCAACAAACATGTTTGTATTTATCGAAACGAAAATTGTGTATACATTTAAAGATCTTTTTAAAGTTTTTACTTTAATGTAGAACACTTTTTACGTGAAAAGATATTGACCAGAACTATAACGATCAATTAACTGTTGAACTGACTTGTCAAAATTTATTTATAATATATTCAATACTCACCGGGTCTTCCGGAGGCTCCAGGTCGACCTGGCTGTCCAGGAGATCCACTGTGACCAGGTTGACCTGTAGGAATTACAGAAAACTTTTTAAGACAGACACGCGAATTTTAGTTTTGTAAAAAAACAGGTGTAAAACATCTTAATAAGGATCTCAGTATGTATTAGATATCGTATTTAAAGACAGTTAGTGCCGAAGTAGAAGAAAATGTGTGTTAAAATAACGATAACAATATGACTTTAGTTCAGTTTTCATTTGAAAGGAGTGGAGGTATTATGGCCGTTATTGGCTCAAAATATCTTTCTAAATTAAGGTCAAAGGTTATGTATTATATTGGGGAATAAGGAATATTATAATTTGCAATGCATTCTAGTCATCACTAGAAAAGATAACTCATTCAATATAAAACAAACTCTACAAACCTACAATAACATTTATATGACATACCTGGAGATCCTGGCTGTCCGGGAGATCCGGGACGACCTGGTGCAGAGCGTCCTGGTGGTCCTGGAGGACCTGAAATAGTAATTTTTCCGGTTTGATTAAAGATATATCTTTAACTGCATTTAAAATGTCATTAAATCACACTGTCCAACTTTTCGGAAAACCCACCATTAAAAATCTTTTACAGTTAAACAAAATTTATTTTAAAATCTCACCTTTTACTCGAAAATGACAATATCTTTTGCGTAATGCGATTACAAGTTATACTTTTAACTTAGATCACGTGGACATATTTTCTTTCATAACATGAGTCTTTTGTGAAGTATCACGGTATAAAAGCAATGATGCTTACAATAGTGCGTTAAACAATTTAGATTTCATTTGAAATATGGTTGTTATGGTGATGCACTAAATTGTTTTAGCAAACAAAAATACAAAAAAAATGTTATTACCAGGTGGTCCTCGTGGTCCTCTGAGACCAATTATTCCTAGAAAAAACAGAAATAATTATTGGTCTAATATTCCATCTGCCAAACATATCAAGGTAAAACAGACAGTATTATCTAGCAAACGACAATCGATTTCATTTAGGTAATGTTACACAAATATGAAAATGAAAGGATATGACGTAAATGTCGGAGAATGCACCCTAAACACGAGAAACAACACAGTCATTTCCAGTTCTAGAGGTCTCTACAAGGGCTTCAAAAAGGGTGGATTACCACTGTTTGTGTAAAGGTCTAAACTGCCCAAAATACCTAAATTGTGCATGCCTGAAAAATACTGTTTTACCTGAATACTATCAAAAATGTAACAAACATTAAACACTAAGAAAACAAATGACCAAAATCCCTGACAAAATGAATTCCGAACTTCAATAATAGAATTAAAAGATACCAAACCTTAAATAAATAAGACAGCCGACACAATTAACAGACAGACAAACATCAGTTCACAAAACCCTTCATTTAAAAACTTAGGCTAAAGTATAATGAAATGGGAAATTTACATAGTTTTAAAATTGGAAATTTGATGAAAATTATGTTACTTACCTGCTGAGCCTGGAGTACCTGGAAGGCCTATTCTAAAACCACCAGCATCTGCAAGAAATAATAAGGATTTTGGTTTTTAGTAGGAAAGTAATCTCCTACAAATACAAATATATTCGATTTAAATTTTATGGTGTGAAAAACATTTTCAGATAGAAACTAACCGCAACGTCATTCTTTAAACATCGTTTGTAAACCAAAATATCGTTTGCTGATTTGAATTAATTAATTTGTTTAAGCCGTTTGTTTGGCTGTTAGTTCTTGGTATCCTACTTTGAGTGGTATATAAATGTTAAACTTAGAAGTTATTTATTAGGCAAACGCATTATTGAAATCAGTTTTTTGATAAAGTCATAATTCACCTAGCAGTGATGGCTAATGGGATGTTTCATCAAATTTAGTGTAAACATTCAAGAATAGACCAAAAAGATACATTTTCTACATTTGTATATATTTATAAAATTAAAGATTTAGAAGATTTTAATTTTTAGACAATTCTAACCATAAGTTAGATTTATTTAACCATTTTTCAAAAAAAAATATGACATAGTCTTGACAAAAATGTTGAATTCTGTTGTCTAAGGTAGGCGAACTTCATCTGGCTGCCCCCCCCC